>JANTNU010000234.1:35333849-35344233 GCA_024752395.1 Erythroxylum havanense
CTAACAAGAGCAGTTTGTAGACCTCTACCCAGGTAAATACTTTATTATTATTTTCATCTAACAAACAAAGCACAGAACGCAAAACAAACCAGTACCTTAGCAAAGGAGAAACAATAACCAAATCTACCCGTTTGGAAAGCCCACAGGCATGTACATGATTACGCAGATGGCCGACCTATACCATAAGAGTGCACAGTTTTCAGGCGACTTGAACTTAAAGGAACAAGTTTTCTTCAGGAATACATAGAACGCGCATAATTTTTTTTTTTTAACATCATACCTGCTGCCAGCCTAGGGTAGTAAGGGGTGCATCAAAATATTCAGGAGAATAGTATGCTTTGTAGCTCTTATCTCCCTCTACATTGTGCGTCCCTTGTGCATGCCTCACCTGGATTTATGGTTTTATAAATGACTTGATTTGCAGGCAAAAGCCAAGAAAAGAAGGAAAGCCATCTTTGAGATCTTTCAGACCATATACGCAAGCATCTTCATATCCGGATATGAATAATTAAAACTTAAATACCAACCAGATGAAGAGTTTTGCAGCGGTGCAATGGAAACAAACTTGGACCTGGATCACTACCCATTATCTGCAACTGAACTCGATTCAAGTTTCCTTTTCAAGTAGTTTGGCACATCAGGCAAATAAACAATGCTAAAATAAAATTTGCAAAGAGAACAAAATTTGGAGGAAAGCACTCAGTCACTCACTCACTGCCTTACGAGAAAAAAGTAGTTGTGTTGTATAAGCAATTAATAAATCACCACAGATGAATTACAGTAGCTAATATGGGTTAAACATCATAGAGAAGTAAAATCGCATTAAAAAGTTACAACCTTTGGTGTGAAGTATAAGATGAGTTATAAAACCAAGCACTTTTATCAGAAGTTGACAAAATCAAGAAGTCAACTAACAAAACCAAGAGGAAAGTGAAAAACTTGAACAAAGACATCAATCTGCATATGTAAACTTAGAGATTGTGGCATATTTACCAGGGAGAGAAGCGTGGAGAGGAAGAGAAGGACAGGATAAAGTAGCTGGTGAGAGTGACAGAGATGAATTGAAGATGAAGGAATGGGGTGTTATATAAACGAATTGACGAGTGATTAATAGACAAGTGGCACAAATAATTAAACTTTGTCTCTCAACTTGACAGTATACCCAAGGATTGCTCAGCTCAAGCAGATGAAGTGGAGATGTGACTTTTTTCTCCTTTGTATCTACTGGTACAGACTTTAGATGTGCCTTTTTTAGTGTCTCTTTCGAGTGAACCTTTGATGATTATTGGCTAAAATTGGAGAATTCATGGGTATGTTTCCCAATTAGCCACTCAAAATGTGATCTTTGAAACTTGGTTGACTTGGCTACAGTGTTGTATAATTACTGGCTTTTCTTTTGTAGGCTCAAAGAAGAAAATCAGAGCCCTTTTTTTTTTTCAAGCTCAAATTTGTTTTCCATGCTCGACTTCTTTCACCAATCTGAGGCGTCATCTCTTTCTTTTTATTCAAAGCATCTGTTAAATTGAATGCCAATTGGATGAAGGCAAAGGTTTGATTTTTTTGACTATTAAAAAAAATAACTTTTTGATTTGATGTAAATAATTTATTCAACTTTAATAGACCGAATTTTAAATTCGAACTTTTTAATAACCACAGCTAAAAAAATTAATTATATCTTTCTTTTATAATTTTTGAATTATATTATATATCATATTTTTGTCATATTATAATTATAGATATTTTTAATTTATTAATAGAAAATTTAATATTAAAGTATTATTATTAAAATGATAAATTAAATTTTTATAAAATTAAATATATAAAATTTAAATTTTTATAAAAATATCCAACCTACTAACAAAAAATATAATATTTATATTTTTATAATTTATTTAAATCTTACTTTTATAATTTATTTTACTAGTCAGCGTCTAATATTACCATGGTAATTCTACATAATAAAACAGATATATTGTCCGCGGTTAAATCAACTTACATAATTAGGAAACAAAGCTTTTAGCTTTCACTGTGTTCCACCTCCTCTGGCTATTAGATCTCTGCATCTCTCTCAACAGATGGTGGATGCAGAATGCCACTGAAGCTGCCTTCCAAATTTCATTACTTGATCCTCCTCTCCCTTTTCTTAATTTACCTCTACTCCACCAGTTTTCTCCGGCAATACTCCACACAGACAACCACCACCACCATTAGCACCCCCTTATCTTCTACTTCTACGCCCTGCAATTTCTTCAAAGGCCGTTGGGTCCTAGACCCAAAATCCCCGAAACCACTCTACGATGAGAACTGCCCATTTCATCGAAACGCATGGAACTGCATCAGAAACAAAAGAGAGAACATGGGTCTCATCAATTCATGGAGATGGGTGCCTAAAGATTGTGACTTGATACGGATTGATCCCGAGGTTTTTCTGGGTTTCATGAGACATAGGAATATTGGGTTTGTGGGGGATTCTTTGAATGAGAACTTTTTGGTGTCCTTTTTGTGTGTTCTTAGAGCGGCTGATGCTGGTGCAAAGAAGTGGAAGAAAAAGGGTGCTTGGAGAGGTGCTTATTTCCCTAAATTCAATGTCACTGTTGCCTATCACCGTGCTGTTCTGCTTGCCAAATATGAGTGAGTGAGTTTTCGTTGTTTCTGTAGATTGTTTTTGGATTTACTTTTGTTGTCTAGTACAGCCTTGCTAGGTGTATGACTATATGTGATTGTTTGTTCAGGAAGTTTAAGATAATGCTTAGAACTGATAGCTCATACTAGTCAATTTCATCAAAATCAGGACTTGAACCAATGGTAGCTTTAGCGGAAGATTTAGGGGCTGTGTGTAAGAAAAAGTAAACAATAGATCGAAGCAAATAGTATTGGCTTCAGGATCAATATAGGGGAAGGGTACATTACAACTGTCCCTTATAATAATTAGAACGATGAATGGATTGGTAGGAAATGGGGCATTGCGAGGAGGGGTCACACAAGTGTTTAAGAGTATCAGGCAGTTGAGTTGAGATCGCTAATCTTATTTGGTACTTTTGTCATGTTAATAAGTTTTCTCATGTTCTTATGGTAGTACCCTTATACTAAATCTGAATTCTCAATGTCGTGTTCATTTTCCCTTTCTCCTTTTTGCTTTTTCTGGATAGTGTTGTAAAATAACAACCAACCATATTCATGACTGATTACGTAAAGGTGGAAGCCAAAAGGATCTGCTGTTGCCAGTGGACTGAAGGGAATATATCGTGTGGATGTTGATATACCAGCGGATGATTGGGCTACTGTTACTGACTTCTACGATGTGATTATCTTCAATACTGGCCATTGGTGGGTTCCTTTTCCAGTTTAAGTTTATGATTTTTTGATCAGTGAAGTGGTTTATTCGTCTAGTCCTACTAGAAGCTTGTGCTTGATTTCCAGACGTGAATCTATATCCTATGAAAAATTAAAACTTTCTGATTTTGTGACTTGCCAGTATATGCATTTGCTTCAATTTTAACGGATCACCTAATGCCTACTTAATGTGGCTGTGTTTTAATCATTTTACTGTCTTCCAATCAGACATCTGTAGTAGATGTATTGAAAAGAGGTGTTTTGTATGAAAGGGAATCATTTTGAAGTTTTATAATGTCTAATGTGAATAGCATTAGTTACAAACATTGAAAAGGATTGTGTGGAAAGTAAAGACATAAAAACTTTCAATTTCATTTAATCTGTTCTGTTGATACCTATCTGGAAGATGTGCTTGCAATGGCCTTCCATATTCTAAAGTTACACTGAATCAGCTAAGAATATCCCCTATCTAGACGGGTTGGCGCTGGCCTTCAAGTGCTGAAAGCATCAAAATTATTGATTCAAATGGCCATTTGCAGGTGGGGTTATGACAAGTTCCCAAAGGAGACCCCTCTTGTCTTCTATCGGGATGGGAAGCCAATACTTCCTTCCCTAGACTTGTTTGATGGACTTCAAGTTGTTCTTCAAAGTATGGTCTCATACATACAAAAAGACGTTCCTGGTAAGACACTCAAATTTTGGCGGCTGCAATCACCACGACATTTTTATGGTGGTGACTGGAATCAAAATGGCAGTTGCTTGTTCAGTGAGCCCCTTAAGGAACAAGAGGTATCCCTATATATATATATTATTTATGATGACTTCTAATTTTTTCCCTTCTGGCATGTACACAATAATGCTATATTGTGAATTAACACGATTCTTGGCCCATAGTCAGTGTAGCGTATTATTAAAGATAGATTTTTGGCATGTATTACTCGTTTGAACTGATTGATAGATTTTTGGCATGTATTACTCGTTTGAACTGATTTAGACATTGATACCTGAACAGCTTGCTATGTGGTTTGATCCTAGCAATAATGGAGTCAACAAAGAAGAAAGAATGGTGAATAATATGATTGAAAAGGCATTGCATGGTACAGATGTACAGATACTGGATTTTTCTCATTTGAGTGAGTTTAGGGCAGATGCTCACCCAGCGGTTTGGCTAGGAAAGAAAGATGCTGTTGCAATATGGGGTCAGGATTGCATGCATTGGTGCTTACCTGGTGTCCCTGACACATGGGTTGATATCCTGTCAATCCTGATACGAAACATGTTGGACACCAGATGATGACTAAAGGGAATAATAAATTTATGCATTTCATTGGAAATGCTGTGTTGCTGATGCAGTGTCGATGATTGGACCAAATTCTCAAATTTTCCATTATCTGGATATGTTCCACTGTTAGGGGCATGTTCCGCTGAAGATTTTCATTGCCAATGAGTGCAATGGACAAAGTAAACTGCTTTTTTCCTTCACCTGGAGTGCTTCACGAAATACTTGGTTGCCATCTGTGAACAGTTCAACAGTAGTTTTCGGCTGCAGAAAACAACAATAATTATTATGATTCTTTTGAAGGTGGAGAGATGAAATAAAGGATAACTGAATAAGCTGTATATGGTGCTGCCACGAGCTACTTTTAAGTCACAAGACAAGCTTTTTCTGTATGCCACCGACCCTTCAACTTCTGTTACACTGATTACGACCAGACAAATAAGAATCTTTTCTGATTAGTTCACTTATACACATGTAATCTCGTCGACTTTTGGATGTTTCTGTTATTTTTGTGTTGGTGAATCAGACTACTTCAAACTTTCCGAATTAGTTTTGTTTCTAAAAGTAATTCATTACTAAAACCTTTTTGGACATTTGTGTGCTTAATGTGAAATATCACTTCGTCAATTTTTTTGGTATCAATATTAATTTGGTGTATAGTGGTACAAGAACTACAATTTAAAAGCTTTTCTTTTTCAGGTATTAATTTTTTAAAAAAGATAGTCGTTCTACTAATTAATAATAAATTTAAAAAAGGTAAAAATGTACATGTTATATAATTAAGAATAAATTAAAAAAAAGGTAAAAGCGTACATGCTATATATTAGAGAAGATGGATAAAATAAGGATTTTAAAAAGCGAATAAATGTTGAAAATTACTTTTATTTTAAAAATAATGTTGAATGCACTCAAAATCCTCAAATTTTAATAAGCAAAATTTGAAGCCTCACAAATATTATAGCATTAGTTAATCGTTATCCACACGAGCGCAAAATGGGTTCTAGTATGATCCTAAAGACTTCGCCTTTATCCGCCAACAAAACCATTCTCTTCTCTACAGCAACGCCAAGACTTCTGTTTCCAATCAACTCTGTACCCAAATCCTTTAACAATACTAAGATTGTAGCTTTATCATCCAAATCGGTTGCTGGGTCCGTTTCGGTTAGTGGGATTGGAGGATTTTCGTTGCAGGGCAAGCGTAGCTTTCGTGGAGGGGCTGTGGCCATGGCTAGTACTACTGGGTCGGTCCAGAAGTCAGAGGAAGAGTGGCGTGCCATTTTGTCTCCTGAACAGTTTCGGATTTTGAGGCAGAAAGGCACTGAGTAAGTTTTTATTTATCTAATTCTACTACGATAGTTCGTGTTGACTTCTTTTACGTTTTTATCTGATTGAATGTGAGATGATGCTTTTGGGTTTCTTTTGTTTCTTTGATCTTTTTCTTTTTGTTTGTAAGATATCTCTTTGAATTATAGAGTTGCTTTAGAGCAGTGCTAAAATGGGATTTGTTTCAATTCAGTTATGATGTTTGTGAACACAATCCAACTAGTAGAGGCCTACCAAAAAAAAAAAAAAAAAAAAAGAGGGCAGCTTTCGAAGAGATCGTTTCTTTTCAGAGGGTGCCTATGTATCATTTGGTAGGATTGGATGAGACTTATGTTTCAGTAGTGATGTCTTCAAATGTGTAAGGAACTTCCCTGTTTATAGGTCCCTGACCAGGCCATGATTTTTTTATATGGTTGGCCAGTCCTTTGATGGATGGAACTTATTCCTTGCTGAATGAATTAGGATTAAGACCTCTTAGAGTGGCAACGTTCAGAAGACTTGAGGAATTGAAAGGCTTCTGATATAGGGATTGGAGGGATGAAAATGAAGTTTAGAAATGACGTGACAAATTTTGATGACATTTAGGCCTGCTGAGCAGGTGATTCCTCTTAAAGGTGAAAGCCTTGGCCAATCTGCTAGTTGAGACTAATTCAACAAATATCATCAAGCAATTACTTTTTGGATAAGAAGCTGTTTGTTGTAGCTAAGCGATAGTTGCTAAATGTTGATTCTGTGGCATCATTTATTTTGCATCGATTTGGGGATTTCTATTTAACCGTTGCCTTTAGATGATATATACTTGAGTGAAATGATTGCTAGAGGCAACTGTCATGTAGGTGTTTCATTCTACTAAAGAAGCACTTTAGGTTTAAGATATAAGAAAATATTTTGTATGTGTATTATATATTAGACGGTTGGTTGCTAGTTAGTGCCTGCTGATGGGACAGTTTTGAAAGGGAAAACTGCAGCATGCTAGATGTGTGTAAAGCAGGGGAGAGCCTCTAACAAAAGCATTAAGCTCTAAAGAATAGTGATAATTGACTTGATTGATGAGTAGCTAATGTTCAAAGTTTATATGATCTACAATTGCCAATGTGTGACATATAATATAAGAACGAAACGAATACTACCAGGGTAAGACTTCCAGTTTATTCCACTTGAAAATTCTAATAATGATCCTATAGTTAAAATAAAACCTTACAAACACCCATACTGATAAGGACAAGAACAAATACTGCCCCGTTGTAGAGGCAAGTAGGAAACTGCTGCATGTAGAAAAGTTCATGGGCATAAAAGTGTTCTCTGAGTATGGTTCCCAACTGTTAGAATCAACTGTTTCAAGCTATCATTGACTTGAAAGTTTTTAGGACAGTTCATAATGTTTCCAATTGCATCAAGTTTGAATTGGCTGTTGGAAATTTTTAAGATTCTTCCTTTTCTCTGCCTTGATTCCAAAAGGTCCAACAACTTAAGATATATCCCTTGTGACAGTGCCTTAGTGGTCCTGCAAATCTCTGTAAGCTGAATGAGACTGGTTTTTATGTTGTGGATTTGTCCTTGCATTGTTTGGTGTATGCAGGTACCCTGGCACGGGAGAGTATGACAGGTTTTACAAAGAGGGTGTCTACAATTGTGCAGGATGTGGGACTCCTCTATATAAGTCCACAACCAAATTCAAATCGGGTTGTGGTTGGCCAGCTTTCTATGAGGGTCTCCCCGGAGCCATAAATCGCAACGTGAGTCTTGCTCTTTTGTACTAGTTTTGATTTGTGGTTTAGTAGGTTATGAACTACTAAATGAACATGTTTATATGAAAAACTTTGACAAAATTGAGAATGTTTTGTTGTCAGCCGGACCCTGATGGTATGAGGGTTGAAATTACTTGTGCGGCTTGTGGTGGACACCTGGGGCATGTATTTAAAGGTGAAGGGTTTCGTACACCCACCGATGAACGTCATTGTGTGAATAGCATATCGCTCAAGTTCACTCCTGCTAACCAAAACCTACAGTAATCAGTTGTCAACTTTCAGAAATTCAGAATACTCTGTTTACCTAAATAAAAAAGTTGTTAACATAACTTGGCATCTGTGCTCACTTGTCCTTGTATGTTATGCATTATCTCAGTGTGTATAATGGAGATGGTTGAAGAGTTGGAAATTCCATTAAACCGGTATATTACAACTGAATGAGATTGCTGTGCTCTTGTTATTAATTTCATGTATAGGTCATAATGGTCTGGTTATGGAGCCAGTAACTGGAGCAACTCTGATACAAATTAAATTGCATATTTATATAACGATTAATATAATTTGTAAAGATACTTGAATGTAACCGGCCGGCGTATATGAAAAAAATCGAAAAACCGGCCCTGAAGCAATGAAAGTGAGAATCTGCCAAGCATGGGGCCCAACGCTTCAATCCATAATTCCATATGCCTCCACTTCAATGCAAATGAAGATTTGTACAAAAGTTGATCTTTAACGATCGTTTCCTCTCTAAGAACGGAAATGTAATGGGCCCAGCCTGTTGCCCAATCGGGCTAAAGCACTTTTGGCCCATAGTTAGGCCTGTGGTTTGATCAACTGAGATCGTTGATTGCCAAGTTCCGTTTGCGTCGTCGCATCTGGCGGGTGGAGTATGAAGGACTGCATTTGGTGTGCTTTGGTTGTGGTACGTATGGCCACCACCGTGATAATTGCCCTCTTCACCAATCAGAGGCGCCAATGCCGGGAACTGATGAACCCATGCCCCCGCCACCAGTGGTGGCCCCACCCCCACCTGCTCCCGCTCCTCCGCGACTGGAGATTCTTGAGACTTACGGCGCTTGGATGTTGGTCCAACGGACGAGCCGTCCCCGTCCCCGTCCTTCAGCTTCCCGAGGTCGCTCCACAGCTCGAGGTGGTGCAGCAGCGACTGGACGTGTGGTTGTGGAGCTGGATGACACGATTGGACCCCCGGACAACGGTACGGACTTGCAGGGCTCTCGCTTTCACTTGTTAGCGGACCATGCTCCTGCTCAGGACAGTAGCCCTGTAGCTACCGGCAGTTTGCATCGAGCTCCGAAATTGCCACAGCCTCTTTCCCCTATTGCGATGTGCGAGGACAAGGGTGGTAACGATACCCTTTTATCCGTTGGATCAGCGGCTCTCCCAGGCCCCGATGGTATTTCTTGTGAACCCACCTCTGCACATACGGTCCGGAATCCAACTCCTCAGTCTGCTGGTCCTGGTGGCCCAAGCCTTCCTTTGTCCAATGAGCCCATGTCGCATGACTCCTCCACGCCAATGTCCATTTGCATGCAACCCATGCAACTTGCTACGTCCCTACCGCGTTCTCAGTCTCCTCCACATGTTACGAACCCAGGTCACCCACCCTTGCTTCCAGGGTGTGTGTTGCCCCCACCTGACTGCCCTCCGGACCCTCCTGACCTGATTGTGCGGGAGCACCTGTTTGACTCTGTCCCTCACATTGCCGCCTTATCAGACTGTTATGGTGTCTTGGAATCTCCTCTCGTTCAGGGGGACGGTCTGACTGAGACCACGGCTGCTGACCGCCTGTCTTTTGGTCCGTGTGCGCCATCCACGGTTTAACGTGGCCTTATCTCATTTTTTTCTATGATTAAGTTTTTCTTCTGGAATTGTCGCGGAGCAGCTTCTGTGGAATTCCGTGCGGTGCTCAAGGATTTTGTCTCTATGCATCAGGTGGATGCAGTGGTTTTTGCGGAGCCTAAGATTAGTGGGACGCGTGCCACCCGCGTCACTCGCCAATTGGGTTTTAATAATGTGTTCCGTGTGGATGCTCAGGGTTTTTCGGGAGGGCTGTGGCTTCTTTGGAAGGACACTCTGGATCAGGTTACTGTGGTTGCTAGTGGCTGTAGCTATATCCACCTCCGTCTCTCCCGACGCGATGGCTGTGTATGGTTCTGCACCTTTGTGTATGTCGACCCTGCCCCTACCCTTAAGGCCGAGTTGTTTCAGTCTCTAGCGGACATTGCGGGTTCGATGACCCGTCCTTGGATGCTGGCGGGTGATTTTAATGAGATGCTAGGACCTGAGGAGAAATTAGGGGGCGCCCCTTTTGACTTCAGACGTAGCGCGCGGTTTCAACAGTGGGTGAACGAATGCCAGCTGATTGATCTGGGATTCTGTGGACCAAAGTTTACTTGGCGCGGTCATGAGAGCCACCCATATCGTCGTGTTTTTGAACGTTTGGATCGCGCATTTGATAACATGGCTTTCTGTTCTACATTCCCTCTAACAACCGTTCGGCATTTACCCCGGGTCCGGTCGGACCACCACCCTATTTTGATCAGTACTGAACGTCCGCCTTTTCGGCATGTTGGCGAGAAACCTTTTCTGTAGCACCCCACACTCGACGAGACCCGAACCCGATATCCACGGTGATATCCGAGCCCGTGACCCGCGAGGGTGACGTACTAGAACATTTACT
>JANTNU010000234.1:35344333-35355828 GCA_024752395.1 Erythroxylum havanense
TTCAAAACCTAATTAATACACTTATTCAATTTCCACTTTTCACAACCCAATCCTCATCTGTCCTATTATAACCAAATGTCCGATTACACATCTAGCCAATTTTCAACTGAACAATTATAACCAATTTTCTGATTTCGGGAATCATCATACATGTATGTACATATATATATATTTATGATATTTACCAATAACTATCGAAACTGTAATGCATGTTTGATGCAACACTTTGCCTGTACTAAATCCTAACCCAATCCAACTTACCAATATACCCGTCACTCCGATAACGGGATGTTACATTTTCGGTTTGAGTTAGCCTGGACTACCCATCCCGACTACTCTTGCCTTCTCAGGGCCCACTGGGATGCCTCCGAAGCCCTTCCCCTTATGCTCCTCAGGTGGCAATCGTGTCTGCAAAACTGGAACCATGATGTGTTTGGCCATATTTTTCACCGCAAGAAACGAGTGCTAGCTCGTCTTGGAGGGGTCCAGCGGGCTTTAATGCTTTACCCTAACCCTTTTTTGGTTCATTTGGAGGACCAACTTCAAGCCGACCTTCGCCTCATTTCCCGTCAGGAGACCTTGCATTGGTTTCAAAAGTCTAGGATGGATTGGCTCTGTTTGGGTGATCGAAATACCAGATTTTTTCACGCTTCCACTACGGTGCGCCGACGGCGGACTCTCATTGAGGCGCTCCGGGATGATACGGGTCAGTGGATTTTTGAGCCTGTTGAGGTACAAGCCCTTGTCCTACGCTCTTTTCACACCTTATTTTCTGAGGAGGTTGCTAGTCGCCCTCCTTTTCCTCTTCTTGGCGGCTTTCCATCTGTCTCCCTTGAGGTTTGGAACGACATGACTTTGGAAGTAACGGACTTGGAAATCACTCGCGCTCTCTTTCACATCGGTGCACACAAAGCGCCTGGCCCAGATGGCTTCCATGCCCACTTTTTCCAGTCCCAATGGAGTCTGGTGAAGCCTAATGTTATCCATTTGGTGCGTCGGGTGTTCCAGCATCCCTCCAGTCTCCTAGAAATCAATAAGACGTATCTCTCGCTCATCCCAAAATGTGAGTTTCCAGAGCAAGTCTCGCACTTTCGGCCTATCAGACTGTGTAATGTGAGCTACAAGATCGTATCCAAAATCTTGGTGCGCCGTCTTCAAGCCGCCCTCCCTTCTCTCATTGGACCCTATCAGAGTAGTTTCGTTCCGGGGCGGAGTATTTCAGACAATATTGTTGTCACGTAGGAGATTATACACTCTTTCCGTCGCCTCCGGGGTAAGAAAGGATTCATGGCCATCAAGGTTGACTTGGATAAGGCTTATGATCGCCTGAACTGGAATTTCCTCCAGGACACTCTTCAAGTTGTTGGTGTTCCCGATTCCTTGGTGACTCTCATTATGGCCTGTGTCTCCACGGTTCAGATGCAAGTGTTATGGCATGGATGTCCTTCGGCTGCTTTCCACCCTACTCGGGGACTTCGCCAGGGAGACCCATTGTCTCCCTATCTTTTTGTTTTATGCTTGGAGCGCCTTTCCCACTTCATTGAGGCCCGGGTGCGCGCTGACCTCTGGAAACCTTTTCGGTTCGGTAGAAATGGCCCACAAATCTCCCATCTTTGCTTTGCTGATGATATGGTTTTATTCTCGGAAGCTTCTGCCGACCAAATCCGTGAGATTCTGGCCTGTTTGGATCTGTTCTGTGACGCTTCTGGCCAACGCATTAGCGTCCACAAGACCAAAGTTTACTTCTCCCCCAATGTTTCCTCACATGTCTGTGGTACCATTGCGAGTCTCTCTGGTTTCGCTCAGACCACGGAGCTTGGTACATACCTGGGGGTCCCAGTACTTCATCGGAGGGTTACCAAGGCCACTTACTCTCATATTCTCCTCAAGATGCAAGCTCGACTTTCGGGGTGGCAGGCAGAGGGTCTTTCAATGGCGGGAAGGGTCACCCTCTGTCAATCGGTGCTAGGGGCCCTTCCGCTCTATACTATGCAGACTGCTAAACTTCCCAACGGTTTACTACATGACCTGGACCGGTCTTGCAGACGGTTTATTTGGGGCTCCTCTAAGGATCGTCACCGCATGCATCTTGTATCCTGGGCCCAGGTTTGTCGCCCAAAGTTATCCGGTGGACTAGGGTTGAAACATCTGGGAGCCATGAATGCAGCCGCTCATATGAAGCTTGGGTGGTCAATGCTTCAGGAACCGACCAAGCTCTGTAACCAGGTCTTTCGGGCCAAATATAAAGTCGATCAGCTCCTACCGCTTGCGCTGCCTATTCCTTCTGTGGCATCTCCCCTGTGGCGTAGTATTTGTGCCACATTTCCAATGTTATTGGCGGGAGCTAAATGGACGGTGGGGAATGGGACTCAGGTTCGCTTCTGGTTTGATCCTTGGATTCCCGGGGTGACGGGAGCCTTAATTTCTCACTCTATTAGACCGGTTCCAGTAGGCCATCTAGCCCGTTCAGTTCGTGATTATGTGGATGCTCAAGGTAACTGGGCGTGGGATGACCTTCGGGACTTTCTGCCTCACCAGTTTCTGTTATACGTTGCTGCCGTCTTCCCACCTAGGACTTCTCGGGCGGCTGACCAATTATATTGGTCTCTTGAACCTTCTGGTCACTTCACTACCCGTTCTGCATATCGTCTATTACGCCGGCATGAGTGGGAGCCACAAAGCCCCGTTTGGCAGTTGATTTGGGCATGGCAAGGGCCGAAGCGTGTCCAGTTGCATTTGTGGCTTGTGGCCAAACAACGTCTCATGACTAATGGCCGACGTTTTCAACTCTCTCTCGCTGACTCCCCAGCTTGTGTGGATTGCCCACTGCATGAGGAGTCATTGGCACATGTTTTTCGGGACTGTTGGCGGGCACGCTCAATTTGGAATCAACTTCTTCATGGCAGCGATCAGCAACAGTTCTACCGTAGTGATTTTCCCTCTTGGCTCGAAAGCAACCTTCGAGGGCCGTGTGGGTCCTACACTGCCGATCATTGGCCTCTGATGTTCGGTGTGGTGCTTTGGAAGTTGTGGACTTGGCGCAATGAGCGGTGTTTTACCCCCGGTGCTTCCCATAACCATCTCATTGGTGAAATTTTCTCTCTCGTGCGTGACGCCTTGCTGGCCCGACAGCTCCAGCGAGATGTTTCGCCTCCCTCTGCTCAGGCCCGCAGGCTTCTTGAGGTTAGTTGGTCGAAGCCCAGTGAAGGTTGGGTGAATTTGAGCACCGATGGCTCTGCCAAAGGTAATCCCGGGCTGGCCACGGCCGGTGGTCTTCTTCGTGATGCTGGCGGGCGTTGGCTAGCTGGCTTTGGTGCACTTTTGGGGCACTGTTCGGCTTTACAGGCTGAATTTTGGGCGGTTTACCATGGTCTAACCTTGGCCTGGTTTCACGGTTATAGTCGGGTGGATTTGACTCTTGATTCAGCACTGGTGGTCTCCAGTCTCACGAGTGCAACGCAGCGGGATGTTCTTCCCTTGCAATCAGCTATCCGGGAGTTGCTGACTAGAAATTGGGATGTTAGGGTGCGTCATGTTTTTAGGGAAGCCAACCGTTGTGCGGATTGGTTAGCTAATTATAGCTATCGTCTTCCGGTTAGTATTCATTGGTTTGGTGAGCCTGTTGCGGGTCTATCGTCGCTCCTGTTTGCCGACTCTGTTGGGGTGTTTTTACCCCGCGTCACCGCCTTGTAGCTTCTTTCTTTAGGGCGTCTGCCCCGTTTCATTGACCCCAAAAAAAAAGTTAGGTTGGATTGAGCCAATTTTGTCATCTTTATTCTTATCAAATTTTTGATTAATTATTTTTTTTCTTTTCATCTCTCGTATAATCTAATAAATTGTATTTTTTAAAATTTATATTCCTTATTTATCTCTTTATATTTTAATTAAAATTTTTGTTTTGATTTGTTATTAATAAAAATAAATTATTATTTTATTCTTAAAAATACTAAATTTATTTAATCTCACTAATAATTTATATTTTTCAAATTTTAAGTTCTTTATTTATTTCTTTATACTTTAATTGAAAATACTATTGTTTAAAACTAATTATGATTTTTGTCATGAGTTTGTTTAATAAATTGAAATATTAATTAGTATACATAAATAATTTTAATTAGGATAATTTAAAAATATGTTAAAAATAATATTATACTACAAAGAAGAATGTTTAAAGGACATTTAAAAAGTTAAAATAAAATTAGGGCCTCATTTCTTAACTTTTTAAAACATATTTCAAATTTTAAGTGTCTTTAAAATAAATGATAGCATAGAAATATAATTTTATTATTATTATTATTTTAAATTTTATGTTAGATTCAATCTTAGTTTAAATTATTAAATTTGTTATATATTAATAGGTATTATTAGTGCATTTTATTTTATATTATATTTTTACTTATTTTTTAATTTTAACTTCTTATTTATTATATACCAATTTTATAACAGTTTAATACCGATTGAAACTTTAAATCTTAAACTATTTTTGATGTCGGTCCAGTTTTTAAAACATTTAACTTTCCTACTTCTATCCAAAAATCTATTCCTATTGTATACAGTATACAGCACAGTTTAGGTAAATACAAATATCAAATCCTATCTCCAATAAGTCTCCGATCCATTCCTTGCAAAAGACGAATAATAAACAAACTGCTCCTATGGATAAGATCGTGTAACCAATCTTAATAAACAATTTCTGTTGAATAAGAAGTTCTCATCAAACATCATATTTCAGTATATCTAACCTATCTTAATGAACAATTTCTACTGAATTAGAAGTTCTCGTCAAACATCATATTTCAGTATCCACTTAATCCTTCAAGTTAAAATTCCCCATCTAAAGTTTAGGAGTATATTGGGGGCAAGCAAACGAGTTGCTCTTTTCCTCGTTGAGCGTACTGATCACACGGGAGGAGGAAGAAGATAAAACATGGAAGAGTCACCAATTCGTTTCATTCCAGTACATATCTTGGAAGGTATTCTGTCAAAAGCACCAGCCAAAAGTGTTCTACGATTCAGGTGCATCTCTAAGTCATGTAACGCTTTTATTACGAGCCCCAGTTTCATATCCTTGCATATCAAAGCAGCTCTTGCCAACAAGAACACAACCAACAACCCGAAGTTGGTGTTAGGAACCTTCCCATCGTTTGAACCCACAAGAGGAAGCCACACGTTATACCATAAGATAGATGGGTTACTTGTTCCAGATCAAAAGTTTAAACATACGTTTCATGACAGATCAATAAGTACGAACTACGTGGAATGTTTGGGTTCATGCAATGGGGTGATATGCATGCATTATATCGATCACGACAAAGTTACTTTGTGGAACCCTGCCATAAGAAAGTCCCTCACTGTTCCTTTTACTGAAGTTGATAACTCAGCAGAACACTACAGAATGGGGTTTTGGTTTGACATCAAAACCAGTGATTACAAGATCATTACATTAGTCCAAGCTAATGGTGACAGACAAGCACCAAAGAGGGTACAGCTCTATGAGCTAAACAGAAACTCTTGGAGGTCTATTGCCACTGCTCCAGTACATATAAACAGTCAAGCCCCTAGTTTCTTAAATGGAAATCTGCATTGGTTTGGATATTCAAAGATTGGATCAACAGACAGCAGATGGTGTAATAGGGTGGTTTTGTTTCAAGTGACCAACGAGGTATTCGGCGATATGGAGCTGCCTGAAGGTTATCTAACTCGTGCTCTTTATCCACTTCATAGACGACTAAGTACGTCCATGTTGGTTCTTGGAGAGTTGCTTTCTTTAGTGGAATACTGGAGTACGCGTGTTGAAATTTGGGTGATGAAGGAGTATGGCGTGACAGAGTCTTGGAGTAGATTCTATAACATTAGCATGGACAATATTGGAAGAGTTTATGGATTGATAGACATCAGAAAGGTTCTGGGGTTGAAACTTGAAAACAAATTGATCTTGTATGAACCCGACACTAGAACCAAACTCCTTACTATCGATCGTGCTATAAATGCCTATGCAGCTGATTATCTGGATACTTTGTCTTTACTAAATAGAACTTAGATACTTTAAATGTAGCAGGTGCGATTTCTTTTTCTTTCTTGTTTCTTTTACAGATTTATTCCTTAATCCTTGTCAATACTTGATTGTAGTGCAGGCAGAGATGGATTTGTATGCATCCAAGGCTTTTTTTTTTCAAGTATATATTATCATCCCAACTTGAATTAAGAGATATGTCCAATGTCTTAACTACGTATATTTTGCTTGGAATGATCATACTATTATAAGAAACAGTAGTATCGCTCGTAATTTATCAGTAATAATCTTGTTTACTAATTAACTTCTTCAAACCCTGCATAGCAGCAAGATTTTCACTTGTTACAATAATGTAACTTATAATTTCTATCAAGATGTGTATAAAGTATCATAATATATGTACTATTTAGGAAAAAGACATGCTAAGAAACAAGTGAAAGGAAAAATTTACAATGCGAAATAGATATATGTATATATTAATCTGGTTTTTTTAGGTAAATAAGATTTCTAGGTTTACATAATCAACTTGAAATATGTGTCCGTGTTGTTAGTATTCTTGCGTGAATTTAGGAATATAGTTAGTTGTAATCTTGGTTGTTGTTTGTTTCCGTTTTGTTAGCATGTAAAGCCTTTATAAGGTTGTGCGAGTTGTTTTAAATAATCATGTAATCACTGACAGTTTTTGAGTGGTTATACAATAAAAGTCAAGTTTAAACCAACAAGTGGTACCAAAGCTTGGTTGATCAAATGACCTCTAATTTTGTGCAAATTCAAGTACCAGTGTTGCTAAAAGATAATTATAGCAAATGGTGTACTCAATTCAAGGCTTTGTTCGGTTTATAAGATTTGTGGGACGTCGTCAACAATGGATACACCGAGCCCACACCTGAGGAAGAAGGAGTATATACGTCTGAGCAGAAAAGCACACTGAAGGAGCAGCGAAAGAAGGATAAGAAGGCTTTATTCTTTCTTTATCAAGGTCTGGATAAAGATGACACATTTGAGAAGATTTCTGAAGCAACCACTAGCAAAGAAGTGTGGGACAAGCTTGCAGTCATCTTTAAAGGGGTTGAGCGTGTCAAAAAGGTGCGTCTACAGACGTTACAAGGAGAGTTCCAAGCAGTCCACATGTATGAAGGAGAAACTGTGACTGATTATCATTCAAGGGTAATTAGTCTAGTTAATCAAATGAACAGAAATGGAGAAAAAGCTTGTTGATGTTAGAGTTATTGAGAAAATATTACGCTCATTAACTTTGAATTTTGAGCATGTGGTAATAGCTATAGAGGAGTCCAAGGATCTTGATAATATAAGCATTGAAGTGTTGTTAGGATCTCTTCGGGTGCATGAGGCTCGATTTCGTAGGAATGTCATTACCGCAGCTGGTAAGCAAGCCTTAAAGGCCAGATTCGTGCCTGATAAATCCTGTGGTGGCCGAGGAAGAGGACGTGGAGGATTTGGCTCAAGAGGGCGTAGATTTCGTGGAAGGAACGTGCCATATGGAGAGAGAAAAGTGCAAATGCATTGTTGGAATTGTAACTAGCTGGGACACATTTCTTATGATTGTCCACAAAAGGACGAAAGGGTGGTCAATTTTGCTGAAAACACATAAAACTTAGAAGAAGAGCCTATTTATGAAGAGCCTACTCTCCTAGTTGCTGGACGGGAACCATTAGATAATGGAGACTTTTGGTATCTAGATATAGGGGTTAGCAATCACATGTGTGGGAAAAAAGAAATATTTCTGGAGCTTCATGAAGGTGAGCATGGAACAGTTAATCTGGGAGATGGAACCAAACTCAACGTCACAGGAAGAGGCAAGATTGCAGTCACACAAAAGAATGGAGGTATTGCTATCATTGAGGATGTGTATTATATTCCAACGATGCGTAGCAATATTTTGAGTCTTGGACAACTATTGGAGAAAAGCTATGTGATTCACATGGAAGGTAACACTCTTGAACTTAGAAACTCAAGAGGAGTTTTGATTGCTCGAGTATTGATGTTAAAGAATAGAATGTTTCCGTTAATTCTAAATACAATATATGAGCTTTGTCTTTCAAGTCAAGTTAAGAATGACACAGAGAGATGGCATTTGCGCTATGGCCACCTTTATGTCCAAGGCCTCAAGTTGCTGTATAAGAAAGAAATGGTGAAGGGACTACCTAACATCGAGAAACTCCAACACTTGTGCACCACTTGCATTCTTGGAAAACAAGCAAGAGAATCATTTCCTAATGCTATAGCTAGAAGAACAACTGCATTATTACAGCTAGTGCACACTGACATTTGTGGCCTAATTAAACCGACATCAATTGGAGGTAACAAATATTTTATCACTTTCATTGACGACTTTAGTAGAAAAATTTGGGTTTTATGAAAGAAAAATCAGCTGCCTTTGAGGTTTTCAAACGGTTCAAAGCTTTAACTGAGAATGAAAGTGGTTGTAAAATCATTATGATACGATCTGATCGAGGAGGAGAATACACTTCCAATATATTTCAAAGTTTCTGCAGTGAGCATAGTATACAACATCAATTTACTACAGCCTATACTCCACAGCAAAATAGGACAACTGAAAGAAAGAATCGCACAATAATAAATATGACACGGACATTGCTCAAAGAAAGACATTTGCCTAAAGAATTCTGGGCAGAGGCTGTAGTATGTTCGGTTTATCTCTTGAATAGAAGCCCTACAAAGAGTATTTTGAACATGACGCCACAAGAAGCATGGAGTGGAGTCAAGCCTAGTGATACAAATCTTAGAGTGTTCGGCTGCATAGCTTTTGCGCAGGTTCCAGAAGCACGAAGAAAGAAGCTTGATGACCACGAAATCAAGTGTATATTTGTAGGCTATAGTGAAGAATCTAAAGCTTACAAATTATACAATTCTATTGAGAAGAAACTTCTGATATGCCGAGATGTCATATTTGATGAAGATATTGCATGGAGTTGGGCCTCAAGTGAAAATTTAGACAAGGTGATTCAGATGGAAGAGGGTGAAGAAGAACAAATATCTAACTCAATATCTCCACCAAGTGTAGTGTCAAAAGCAGAAACACATCATTCACCAGGCAGTGTTACTTCTCCATATTCAACTCCACCTTTGCGTATGTGGAGTTTGAGAGATATTTATGCTACCACTTCAACAATCAACTATGATGATACACTTGAAGCCAATATTGTATGTCTCTAAGCAGATCGTGAGCTTTTGACTTTCGAAGAAGCCAATCAAAAGGAATGCTGGAAACAAGCTATGCAAGAAGAGCTAAGGGCCCTTGTCAATAATGACACATGGATATTGGCAACTCTCCCACCTCATCAAAAGGCCATCGATGTCAAATGGGTCTTCAAAATCAAAAGAGGTGCTGATGGAAGCATTGATCGTTACAAGGCGCGTTTAGTGGCAAAAGGGTATAGTCAAAAGTACGGTATTGATTATGAAGAGGTTTTTGCTCCTGTGGTTCGGTTTGACACAATAAGATTGATTATATCAATTGCAGCAGCTCACAAATGGAGCATATATCAACTTGATGTTAAATCTGCATTCTTGTATGGAGTACTTGAAAAAGATGTCTATGTCCATCAACCTGAAGGGTTTGTCATGCAAGGAGAAGAAAATAAGGTGTATAAATTAAAGAACGCTTTATATGGGTTGAAACAGGCTCCACGGGCCTGGAACTCAAGACTTGACACTTATCTGGTTGCAAATGAGTTTGTGAAATGTCCATATGAACACTCTATCTACATTAAGGAAGAAGGTAACGGAGGCTTTATGATATTATGTGTTTATTTAGATGATCTTCTCTATACAGGAAACAGTGCAAGTCTAATGGAGAAATTCAAACAAAATATGTTTTAAGAATTTGAGATGACTGATTGCAGGCTCATGTCATATTTTTTGAGCATTCATATTCATCAAAGGCATGATGGAATTTTCTTGTCACAAGAAAAATACATGAAGCAGCTACTGGAGAAGTTCAAAATGGGTGGTTGTGGAATTGTCAACACAACTGTGACTGCTAATCAAGAAATGTCCAACGAAGGAGAAAGAGAATTTATCAACTCTACATAGTACAAGAGTTTGATAGGAAGTTTAAGGTTTCTCACAATGACAAGACCTGATATTGTATATGGGGTGAGTTTACTAAGTCGGTATATGGAAGCACCAAAAGAATCTCATTGGCAGGTAGCTAAGTGGATTTTGTGATATGTCAAAGGAACTTTAAAGTTTGGCTTGCATTATGCCTATGGAGAATCGTTTGAATTAGTTGGATACTCATATAGTGATTGGGGTCGAGATCTTATTGAGAGGAAGAGCACCACTGGTTATTCATTTTTTGGTGGTTCAACCGTGTTTTCATGGACAACAAAGAAACAAGACATTATAGCTCTGTCATCTTGTGAAGCTGAATATGTGGCAATGGCGTCCACAATTTGTGAAGCTATATGGCTGAAAAACTTACTCATGTCACTAAAACATTCACAGGAAACAGTTACAGTGTATGTGGATAACATGTCTGCAATCAAATTGGCTAAAAATCCAGTCCAATATGAAAGGAGTAAGCACATTGATACACGGTTTCATTTCATCAGGAAACATGTCAAGGAAGGTTTAATCAAGCTGGAATATTGTCATACACTTGAACAAGTGGCTGATATTTTTACCAAGCCACTGCCCTATAAGAGCTTTGCAAAACTCAGAGGTTTGCTTGGAATAAAAGAAATTCACAGTGACGCAGATTCAAGCCAACTAAGTTTGAAGGGGAGTGTTCTGAGCTGGTCTTCATCAACAGCTACAGTAGTTAGCATTCTTGTGTGATTTTAGGAATATAGTTAGTTGTAATCTTGGTTGTTGTTTGTTTCTGTTTTGTTAGCATGTAAAGCCTTTATAAGGTTGTGTGAGTTGTTTTAAATAATCATGTGACCACTGACTATTTTTGAGTGATTATACAATAAAAATCAAGTTTAAACCAACAGTCCGCTGGTGGTAAGACCGACTGGCTGGTTTGGAGGAATTTCACTTAAGAAAAAGAGCAACTCTTTCTCTGTCAAGGTTTGAGAAGTCACACACATCAATTTTGCTTTTAGCTACTTTTGAGTAACAATATCTAATCATTTTAAGGGTTTTGCTGGAGAACTTACAAGAATTAACATCTTTCCATTTCATTCATAACCATTTTTTGGAGGAGAAATGCTTCAAGAAATAAGACAGAACTGATTGAAGTCAGTGTTTGACTTGTGCAAAAGTTGATGTTAAGTTGTCATAGTTACCTATATTCTAAGCCTACCGAGGATATTCAAAGACATTTTCTGGGTGAATTCATTTCTGTACGGTTTTGCAAAATGGAAGTATATGCAATCAGTAATTTAGTAAATGACTTATAAATGAATAGCTACTTAAACAAAAGTTGGATAATTTATTGAAATGATCTAGCTAAATTTTATAAAGAGTGAAGATTTTCATTGAATTTGTAAAA
>JANTNU010000234.1:35369753-35384103 GCA_024752395.1 Erythroxylum havanense
TTGACCATTGTTGCCTGTATATGAGGTCTGTAATAGTTGGAATGGGGGTACCGGCTGAACATAGTTGCCTAAAGAAGGCTTGTTTGTATCTACGGGCAGGGAAAACATGGCATCTAAGATGCATTAGTAATGTTCTCTATGAAAAGCAATATAGGAGTTATAATAATGCTGCTCAACTCAGTCAGAGTAACATCAGGAGAAAGCCACATGAGAAGGACCCAGCACCAAACTTCTGCATTCGAGAGCCTTAAATGGAGGAAGGGCACAGATCCGAATGTAAGCGTTTGCTGAACATTGTTTTGCTTTATTTATGGCTGTGAATTTGATAAGAGTAGAAGGCTAGAAGCACTCCAAATAAATATTTTAATTTTATTAATTATAAATAAATAATTATAATAACAATTTAAATATAATTTTGTCTTTTTCAAAATTTGGAAAACTATATCGAAACCAATTTTGGATTTGGTTCTCGTCGAAGTGCTTTACCAAATAATGAATACTCTTTCTAGTAATTTCTAAAATTTACAAAATATTTGATAAATTTTTAAAAAATTACAAAATAGTCTCTCAATGTATTATAATGTATAATTTATAATTTTACATTAACTTTGTCTCCAAAAATCATAATAATAAAAATATTGAAAAAATAATAATCTATTTATTTTTATTAATATTACTTTTCACATATTTTACATATAAATAATAGGATTAATTATAAAATAAATATCAAAATTTACTCAACTTCACAATACTAGGATGATTTTTAAAAAGTGCTCCTAAAATGCTCAAAATTTCAATTTGTTGCTAAATATCCAAATGTAACGTTGCAGATATGGTAAACCCGTCTGATTTTGTATATGACACTTAGCCTAATTTTTTTAAAACTCATTTATTTAAAAATCAATTAAAGTAAAAGTTAAAGATTAATTAATTAAAACAAAAAACAAAATGATATACAACTACAGGCTATTTTCTTTGATCTTCATTTTTCAAATACAACTATCCACTTTTATGATTGTGTGTGAATTCAAGATACAACTCTCCTTTCTTTTGTGATTATATGTGAAGTGTAAATAACTTTATGTTTTCTTCATTAATGTGTATTGACAATACAACTCTTGCGATTGTGTATGATTAAGTTTGAACTGTCACTCTCTTGCGAATGTGTGTGGATAGTCGCTCTCTCTTAAATGTGTTATTGTGTTGTGGTTGTGTGCAATTGGGAGTGTCTTCTACGATTAGGAGGTGAGTTCCTTTAACCCTAAGTTAGATTGTTGTTGATTACGTCTACTTGGTGGAGGTTTGTAGCTTAAGCTCAAGAGGAATGGGTGATTATGAGGATAAATTTGTCCTGATACATCTATGTAGTTAATAAATTCATTTCTCAAACCTGAGATTGTCCTTTAGTTGTTCTATGTGCTTGAAACTTGTTTCAATCTTAATCTAATGGTGTAATTTATTATTGGGTTGCTATACTTTTGATGGTTAGTGTGATTTCAATAAGTGATATTGTTTAACATTTTACAACTTCAGATTTAATATTACCATGACTAGAGGGAAAAATATTAAGAAATTTGAATTTACTTGGTAACCTTTTTACTACAAGTTACTTTAAAGAACATATATTTTTTGAATTCAATGTTATTGATATTTTCTAGATTTGTTGAGACTCAACCTATTCCATTCAATTTTATAGGAGAATTTTTAAGAAAAGGATATGGTGAAATATGAGTTGTAAACACTGTGTGCTTTTGTTAAGAAATTTCTTTGACGATCTATGATTTTAAACAATTCAAAGTTGTGAATAATTTTCATATTTGGTCTTGCATATATGAAGCAAGTTATGTATTGATCAATTGTAAGAACTATATAAGTTGGATGGTAGGTGGTTAAATTTTGTTTGTAGTTTATTATAGAGGTTTTTAAAGTCATTGCAATCATTTATGGAAGAGAAAGAAGCTTGGATTGAAATCAGAAGTTGATTCCTAGAGGATCTCCTATTAGGTTCCAATTTAAGTAAAGAAATATGCCATGCCTAATGAGATCTGTTGTGAAGTGTCTTAATTTTCATGTAGGATCTTTTTTTCTTAATTTTATGGTTTTTGTTGCTGTAGCATTATACTTTCTTTCATCGGAAGCAATCTTTAGTTTTGTAATGAATACTGCTTCTATTTCTACTATTTGTCTGTTAGTGCCCTAATTCTTGCATGTGCTTGGATTAAGGTTTACTTTGTCTACCTACTAAAAGATTTGCTTTGTCGTGATACGTCTATTTGACATACATTTTCCTTACACTACAATAGTTGTTTATACCTATCCCCTGTATGTAATTCATTTATGTTCTAGTAATTACCATAAAGAAGTGACTTTGTAAAGCAATTTAGCATGATCTAGGAGACTCATTCACTTTTCCCTTTTACCAATTTTATGCAGAATACAAAAGATAATCCCCCATGCAATACCCTATTCATTAAAAATCTTGGAGAGAATATCAATGAAGAGGATTTGGCAGGTCTTTTTAGTGTGTAAGAATTTTTTAGTTCTAGATAGCTTTGTGATTGTTTTAAGTATTAATGTGTACTAGCTTTAAGATTCTTGTAACTCACTTAATCATACTTGACCATTGTGATTATTACAGGAAAAATGTGTGGAAGTAAAATATATGTGGCTTTTATTGCATCTACAACTATTATATAAATAATATGAGAAGAGTGTGAAGCAGTTGTTAGTGGATTCAAAAATGTGATTTATTGTTGTTTCACTAATTTCGTGGAAGCTAAAAAGAAATACTCTGAATTTTGCCAAGAGAAGGTGTTATATTCAATGGTAAAACAAGTTTTGCAATTTTTATTATTATTATATTTAGTATATAATATCGATATCAAAATCCTAAGTAATTTTTCAGATTCCAATTGTAATAAGAAGATGAAGCTACAGATATCAAATGCTAAGACTAATATCGGTCAACGTTTTTATTAATGTAATAATACAAATTTGGGTATTGCCCTTCATTTTCATTAACACATTATGTTATGAATATTCAAATTATAGCTTATATGATATTAATGTTATCTTTCAAATTATAGGTATCTAATAGGTATGTAGTATTAATAAAAGAGTTGAGGCTTTGTTATTCTAAAAATTTTTCAAACATCTTCTTTACGTTGGGGTAAAACTTTTATCTATAAGATACATTATTGCACAGAAGAGGTAAGTTTATTTTTTAATTCATAAATATTTCATGATTTTTCATAATTATGATATTTGTGTTTTAATTTTTATTTTATAGGTTTCAGGTAACTATATATCCTGGGTGTATAATGCTTTTTAATATAAACATGCAGTGCAACAATATGTGAAAGTATAACATAATGAAAAGGAGTTGCATTTCATGGACCTCTATAAATACATGATTTGTACTCATTGTATCTAACTATGAGAGATCATTGTACTCATAAGAAATCTGTAATAGTTGAAACATGTTGATTTTGTTCATTTAACCTAATATTATCAATATTTAAACAGGTTATGATTATGGTAACTATATTTTTTTGGCCTACGTATTTCTTTGCTCTTTGATACATTGGTATTGTTAATTTACCAAAATAGAAATCATGGCTTCTGAAGGAAAAATTCTCGTGAAATGCAAAGCATAAGATATTTCCATTAAATTGGGCATTAATGTATGGTAATTGAGGATGGCCATTATCCATATCCATATCCATATCAATTATTCAAAACAATGTAACATTTCTATCCATATTCAGGCAAATTACCAATATAGTAAAATATCCCTATCCATATCCAAATCACAAGACAAAGTTTCAAATAAATATTTATATCCATATCACAACACACAATTGAAATACATATCAAAATCACAACATATTTTTTAAGCATGGCTTATTTTAATATTGATTCACCATCATCAATTTGAGATTTTGTTGGAGTTAAGTTTTTTTAGCCCTTAATTTATGTCTCCTCCTGGTTGTATTTATTTTTTCAGCATTTGTACTTCGTGAAGGTTGAGATGGTTCCAACACTTGACATTGACTCCCACCCATCTATAAAACATTTATAAACAAAAAGTATATTATGACCAATTAGGAATTAATAATAAATAATTTGCCATGAACTTCTCCAAATGTTAACATCTGTAAAATAAGTGTTCCTATTAACTTCTCCAAATGTCACTACATATCCTTGGGTGACCTTTATACACATAAATGTTTATGATTTATTAAAATTTTGATGGAAAACGAAAATTAAAAATGAATGTTCATCATCTTCTCCCTTTATAAGGTAGATGCAGTAATGTTGGAACTTGTAGATACTGATCGTCTACCTCTGCTCCTTGCACCACTATTAATGTTGGATGTAGGTGTCAGATTTCTTGGTGGTCTTCCTCGTTTTCTCTACAATATACACATATAATTTGAATTTAATGATCAAGTATTTAAAAAATATCACATACACAGTTATAAATCATTATACAATTACCTTAGCAATTTTAGGTTATTTCGAAGATTGGTCTTTATTTTTGCATCCTCTTTTACTCTTACCAACTTCAAAAAAATGTTGACTTCTAATGAGTACTCTAACTTTGCTCAACTTATTTGGATTTCCCTTCTGTAGCCTTCTTAGGTCTTATAGGCATCTTCTTAATCAAAGGAGGTAATAGGGGTTGCAAGTTTTCAGTCTTAGCTCAAAACTTTGAACCGCTAATGGGTTCAATGACATACTGATAACTATTGAAATAACACTCATGATTGTAGTATCGACTCATATACCCATTGATATCCTCCCTCTCATGTGAGATACAAACAATGCATGCTTACAAGGGATTCCTGTTAAATCCTAAAGTTTACACCGACATGTCTTTGATTGTAAATCAATAATGAACTTATCTGCAAAATGTGTTACTTCAAACTTCAAACTTCCATTTGTCTTAATGTTATAGTGCCTTGCTTCCCATTGTGTAGTCTCTATCTACTTTCTTACCCTTGGACATATTTCATCTATTGATTTGATTATCATATCTCTTTTGTCATGAATTTAAGTCATTAAAGCAACTTGAATATCCTCTAGCATATTAATCAAGTTTTTTTTATCATGCTTCACAGATGAATCAATTAAATGTCTCTGATGTATTGTTATGAAAAATCTCACACTTTGGCCTTATGTTAACAAATGCTTTCACAAAAGTTTCAGGATTCCTTTCTTTGAAGGTTTTGATGCATTCTTTAGTTGCTCCATTATTTCATCTATTTCCACTTCTTGTACAACTAACTGCTTGTCAAATATAGCCTTTATGCAATTTAAACCAATTATTATACACATCTTAGGAATGTTTTCAATGCTTTGCTTCTAAGAAGAGATTCTTCAATGCATTTACTAACCCTTGAAACAAAAGAAAAAATAAATATTATAATGTAAGTATAATATAATAATTCAAAACATATTTACTAATAAATAGTACCAATATCAGAATTTTTAACTTTTGTTAATCACTTAACAACGTTTATAAATTCCCACTAATGTTCAGATCATCACCAAGAAGACTTAAAAACAAATGCCAAGATTGGTAATTCTCTCCCTTAATCATAGCCTAACATATAAGCTTTTGATCGTCCTCAGATAAAACATCAAAATTAAGATCATAGACTAAAAACATTTACTTATTTCCTATATTTCCTAAGAATACATAATCACAAGCAAAGATAAATGACTTTTGAAAACCATAGCAAGAATTTAACATTCAATTTTTCCACTTATGATCAATCAACATTCACCACCTTTAGAAACTGAACAATCTATAAGTAGACTTGGAAAATGTGTTTAAATAAGATGTATTTATGGGTGCACTCAAATGCCATTCATGATTATGACATTCCACAACTTTACAAATCATTTCATTTCTCCACCACTAAAGGTCACATGCATAATCATGAATCCAAGGACTTTTTAGGGTTGTAATGTCGGTAAAGGTAAGGTGAGATGTGTTTGGGTAGAATAGTATAAAAGTCATCAAAGCTAGTGAAACAAAAAAAGACATTTAATATAATCATCAAGTGCAAAAACTAACATTCACTCACAATTGTGTACGTCAACTATGATGAATAAAAAAACTATGTTTCCTATATTAAAGTCAAGCTCTATCACCACAAACCACATCAAGCATATATCACTTACAAAAATTAATCATAAACAAGATTTTGTAATCATTGGGAGTGATTATTGAAAGCAACATCCACCTTATATCCAACATACTTAAGTAACTCATTCAATAAACTCAACAATCACAAATGCTCCACTAGTTTTATGGCTTGGGTAGGACATTTAATTAAATTTAAAAGCATGTAATGTGGTTAGTACACAAAGAAAGACTAATAAAACTCAAAAGGGATTATTAAAAGGCAAAGCATATAATGGGTAGTCTATTTGGCTAATGTAGTTCGAAAAAACAAAGAATGCCTCATCATTTTCATGTTAATGCATGTGATTAAAATGTGGCCTTGAATAGAAAATCAAAGCAAAGTTAGGATGTATATGTCATGAAGGTCACATATAAACAAAAGATAATGAGACTAATATGGATGTACCAGTCTATAAAAGCTCAAAATCTCATTGGATTTGTCTACCACCAGTCACTTCTCTTTTAAAGATAATGTACATTGACCAATCATAAGAGTAAAAATACATGCTAAAGTTGTCATTGATTCTTGTAGTCAATTTCACACTCTAATCATGACTATATAGTCCTAGAAGCAATAGAAAGATGAGAAAATATTTGTTGTTTGTTTGGTTCTCTCTCTCTTTATTGAAAATTTAAAAAAAGTAAGAAACAAACAAAATAAAAACCACACATGCATATAAGAAAGAAATGTGAAAATGTAAAGAAAATAATTTAACTTCCTTTGGGTTGCCTCCCAAGAAGCGCCTTTGTTTATTATCGCTAACTTGACTCCATACTTTTCTCACTTGACAAAATTATGATCTTTGGGTGTCACATATGGTTCCTCCACTTAAGGTTCTTCAGGATACGGCCTAAGTTGATGATCATTCACATTCAACATCTTCCTTATCTTCATACTCTTAATCTCGACTGAGTCCATACACTTTAGAAATATCTCAAATGCCTCTTCACCCTTTTCTTCCTCATCTAATTTTTGCAATCTGCCACATAAAAGTGAAGGGATAGTATTAACAATAATCACGAACTTAGTACTCACCTTCGAGCTAAACGATATATCAATTTCTGCTTCAAGCTCCTCCTCCACTTCTTTGACACAAGCAATTCCTTAAGAAGTTTTCTCAAGACTCCCAAGCTCATCTTCTCTATGTAAAGGTCTCTGTGCTAACATCGCTTGGGTATACCTCAAGTTGAGATGGTTGCATTTCTTCTCTTATGATTCTAGGCGATTAATAGCTTCAATCATCTGACCTATCTGGTTGATCAAGTTTTGGATTGTAAATTTTGTTTCTTACTAAAATTGTAGAGTATTAGTAGCAAGAGATCAAACTAAATCTTCTAGAGATGTACCAAAGTTGGAATAAAAAGCTTCTGATCTATGTGAGAATTGTTGTGTGTCCTGCAAACTATCATGAAAGTCATTTTAATGGTTATCCCATCCATAACTAAAGTTAGTATAATCATTCCAATATAGCTATAAGACTAGGAATAGGAGTTATAGAAAAAATTACTTATGTCTATAATTTTTTAATAACACTAAACAAAAAGTGAACAGATCATGAAATAACTGAAAAGAAACTAATTAAAAACAAATATGTACACAACACTACTTGAAATCAAGAACAAAAACTAAAACACTACACTCCTAAACAACGACGCCAAAATTGAAGTAGTGTATCGTAACGCTACGCAAAATAAATTAGACCTACAACTATAGTAGTGGTGAGTCTAGGTCGTTCCCACAGAAAATATTCAATTAGCTTTTTTTATGAAAATAGTTGGTGTTTAGGTTATGGAAGGTTTATTTGGTTTGAAATAAGAAAATAAAAATGAAACTAATCTAATGAAACAAATTAAACAAAACATGCAAAAATGATGAAAGTGATGAATTCGTTAGAGATCTGGTTCTTTGATTCGATCTTTGCCTACACCACAATTAGACATATGCTATTGAATTGTTGTTCTTGCACTTCTCCTAGCAACTATTAATAGATTAATAACAAGCTCAATTGACCTCGATTTTCCCTTAGGTAGTGATTAATTAAGAGACACTCGTTAACTAACTTAGCCATTGAATAACCTCTAACAATCTCTCTAAATTTAATTGGACAACCACATTATTAATTAGGAAAACAAATTAATCAAGACAACAACCACATAAGTTAGAGTCATTTAATGTATGTTATGTTATCCCTGTTGATTAAAAACCATTAGCCACCACAAACAAATCTCAATATAACAATTACAGATTATATTGAAATACTAGCAATGTGTTCTTACATAAAATTAATCAAATAAAGCATTCAATCATTATCACATAACACCCAAACATTAAACATAGGATTGATTGTAGAATAATAAATAATGAGAGAAATGCTTAATTGAGTTCTTCGGTGTCGATGTCGCCTCTGAACTGGCATCGAAAAACCTCTCCAAGGTATGAGGTTTGTTCCTCTTCTGTAATAGCCCAGACCACTTTCCCATAAATATTGTTCGATTTGGGTTGCCCATCGGGCCAAGATCCTCATAGTTTTGCTCTTCCCTCACACTCGAAAAAACGCGTCTATAGGGAAGAGGTATTTGTATCCTTATAAGGTGTACTTCGTTCTCCTCTACAACTGATGTGAGATCTCAAAATCTACCCCCTTAGGGCCCAATGTCCTTGCTAGCACAACGGGTCAGAAACCAGCTTTGATATTATTTGTAACAACCCAGACTACCTGCTCATAGATATTGTCCACTTTGAGTTACCCATCAGGTCAAGACTCTCATGGTTTTACTCTTCGCGCCTATAGAGAAGAGGTATTTGTACCCTTATAAGGAGTATTTCGTTCTCCTCTCTAGTCGAGGTGGGATCTCACAATCCACTCCCTTAGGGCCCAATATCCTTACTGACACAATGGGTGAGGAACCGACTCTGATACTATTTGTAACAGCCCAGACTACCTGCCTATAGATATTGTCCACTTTGGGTTGTTTCTCGGGCAAAGACCCTTACGGTTTTGCTCTTCCCGCACTCAAGAAAATGCATCTATGGAGGAAAGGTATCCATACCCTTATAAGGTGTACTTCGTTCTCCTCTCTAACCGATGTGGGATCTCACAATCCATCCCCCTTAGGGCTCCGCATCTTTGTTAGCATAACGGGTTGGGAACCAACTTTGATACCATTTGTAACAGCCCAGACTACCAGTCTACAGATATTGTCCGCTTTGGATTGCCCCTCAGGCCAAGCCCCTTATAGTTTTACTCTTCCTCCTCATGGAAAAACGCGTCTGTAAGAAAGAGATATCCATACCCTTATAGGGCGTACTTCATTCTTCTCTCCAACCAATGTGGGATCTCACAATGCATTTGTAATAGCCCATACTATCCGTCTACAGATATTGTTCACTTTGGATTGCTCCTCGGGCCAAGCCCCTCACAGTTTTTCTCTCCCTTCTCTTGGGAAAAAAGCATCTATGGGGGAGAGGTATCCATACCCTTATAAGGCATACTTCGTTCTCCTCTCCAACTGATGTGGGATCTTATAATCCACCCCTTTTAGAGCCCAAAGTCCTTGCTAGCACAATGGGTCGGGAACCATCTCTAATACCATTTGTAACAAGTTAGACCACCCGCTCATAGATATTGTCTGCTTCAGGTTACCCATCGGGCCAAGGCCCTCACGATTTTGTTCTTCCCACACCCCAGAAAGCATGCCTATAAGGAAGAGATATCCATACAATTATAAGGCATACTTAGTTCTCCTCTCCATCCAATGTGGGATCTCACAATCTACCCCCTTATGGCCCAGCATTCTCGCTGGCACAACGGGTCGAAAACCGGCTCTGATATCACTAATAACCCAAGCTACCCGCCCACAGATATTTTTTGCTTTGGGTTGCCCTAGGGCCAAGCCCATCACGATTTTGCTCTTCCCCCTCTTGGGAAAACATATCTATAGGGGAGAGGTATCCATACCCTTATAAAGCACATTTTGTTCTCCTCTCCAACTGATGTGGGATCTCATAATCCACCCCCTTAGTGCCTAGCTCCTCACTAGCACAACGACTCGGGAACTGGGTCTGATATCATTTTTAATAACCCAAACTACCTGCCCACAGATATTGTCTGCTTTGGGTTGCCCTTTGGGCCAAACCCTTCATGGTTATGCTCTTCCCTCTTATGGGCATGCACGTCTGTAGGAAAGAGGTATTCATACTCTTATAAGGCGTACTTTGTTCTCCTCTCTAACCGATAAGGGATCTCACAATCCACCCTTTAGGGCCCAGCATCCTCGCTGGCACAATGAGTTAGGAACCGGCTCTGATACCATTTATAACAGCCCAAACCACCCACCTACAGATATTGTCTGCTTTGGGTTGTCCCTTGTGCCAAGCCCTTCATGGTTTTGCTCTTCCCCTCTTGGAAAAACACATCCATGGGGAAGAGGTATCCATAATCTTATATGATGTACTTCATTCTCCTCTCCAATCGATGTAGGATCTCATAATCCACCCCCTTAGGGCCTAGCGTCCTCACTGGTGCAACGGGTCGGGAGTCGGCTCTGATACCATTTGTAACAGCCCAGACCACACATTCATAGATGTTGTCTACTTTGGGTTGCCCATCGAGCTAAGGCCCTCACCATTTTACTCTTCCCACACACTCGAGAAAAGCTCGTCTATAGGGAAGAGGTATTCGTATCCTTATAAGGTCTACTTCGTTCTCCTCTCCAGCCGATGTGGGATCTCACAATCTACCCCTTTAGGGTTAGAGGCTAGTGTCCTTTCTGGCACAACGGGTCAGAAACCGGCTCTAATACCATTTGTAATAGCCTAGAACACCTGCGCATAAATATTGTCCACTTTGGGTTACTCATTAGGCCAAGGCTCTCACAATTTTGCTCCTCCCATACCTGGGAAAACCAATCTATAGCAAAATGGTATCAATACCCTTATAAGGCGTACTCCGTTCTCTTCTCTAGCCGATGAGGGATCTCACAATCTACCCCCTTAAGGCCCAACATCCTCGCTGGCATAATGGGTTGGGAACCGACTCTGATACCATTTGCAATAGCCTAGACCACCTGCCCACAGATATTGTCCGCTTTGGGTTGTCGCTAGTGTCAAGATCCTTATAGTTTTTCTCTTCCTGAATATGGGAAAACGCATCTATGGGGGAGAGGTATCTATACCCTTATAAGTCATACTTCGTTCTCCTCTTCAACCAATGCAGGACCTCATAATCAGAGCCCGGTGGATTATTAGATTCCATATAGGTTGGAGAGGAGAACAAAATGCCTTACAAGGTTTTGGATACCTCTCCCCCATATATGCATTTTTCCAGGCAAAGGAAGAGCAAAACTGTGAGCTGTTTGGCCCGTGGGTAACAATATCTATAAGTGGGTGCTCTTATAAGGTTTTGGATACCTCTCCCCTATAGATACGTTTTTCCAAATAAGGGAAGAGCAAAACCGTGAGTTTTTTGGCCCGAGGGTAACAATATCTATAGGTGGGTGGTCTAGGTTGTTACAAATAGCATCAGAGCCGGTTTCTGACCCAGGTGGATTGTGAGATCCCATATTGGCTAAAGAAGAGAATGAAGTACGCCTTATAAGGGTACGAATACCTCTTCCTTATAAATTTTTTAGTGTGTGGGAAGAGCAAAACCATGAGAGCCTTGGCCTGATGGGCAATCCAAAGTAGACAATATTTATGAGTGGGTGGTCTAGGTTGTTACAAATGGTTTTAGAGCTAGTTCCCAACCCGTTGTCCTAGTGAGGACACTAGGCCTTAAGGGGGGATTGTGAGATCCCATATCAGCTAGAGAGGAGAACGAAGTATGCCTTATAAGTGGATGGATACCTCTTTCCTATAGACGTGTTTTCCCAGATGTGGAAATAGCAAAACCGTGAGGCCCTTGACCCGATAAGCAACCCAAAGCGGACAATATCTATGAATGAGTGGTCTTATTTGTTACAAATAGTATCAGAGCTAGGTTCCTAACCCGTTGTGCTAGTGAGGACACTCAGCCCTAAGGGGGTGGATTGTAAGATCCCACATTGGTTGGAGCAGAGAACAAGATAAGGCTATAGATACCTCTTCCCCATATACACATTTTTCAAGGTGTGAGAAGAGCAAAACCTTGAGGATCTTGGCCCAAGGAGCTACCTAAAGTGGACAATATTTGTGGTTGGTGGTCTAGGTTGTTACAAATGGTATCAGAGTAAGTTCCCAACCCGTTGTCCCAGCAAGGATACTAGGCCCTTAAGGGATGAATTATGAGATCTCACATCGATTGAAAAGGAGAACAAAGTGCATCTTATAAGGGTATGGATATCTCTCTCTAGTAGACGCGTTTTCTCGAGGGTGGGAAGAGCAAAATCCTGAGGATCTTGTCTCGAGGGGTAACCCAAAGCAGACAATATCTGTGAGCGAGTAGTCTGGGCTGTTGCAAATGGTATTAGAGCCTGTTCTCGACTCGTTATGCTAGCGAGGACGTTGGGCCTTAAGGGGGTGGATTGTGAGATCCCACATCAGTTGGAGAGGAGAACGAAATGCGCCTTATAAGGGTATGGATACCTCTCCACTATAGACGTGTTTTCTCGGGTGCAGGAAGGGCAAAATCGTGAGGGTCGTGTCTTGAAGGGCAACCTAAAGTTAACAATATATGTGGCAGGTAGTCTAGGCTGTTACAAATGGTATCAGAGCCGATTCCCGACTCGTTGTACCTGCAAGGATGCTAGGCCTTAAGGGGTGGATTGTGAGATCCTACATCGACTAGAGAGGAGCACAAAGTATGATATATAAAGATATAGATACCTCTTCCCTATAGACGCGTTTTACCAACTGTAGGAAGAGCAAAACTATAAGGGCCTTGGCCCGATGGGCATCCTAAAGCGAACAATATCTATGGGCACATGGTCTGGGCTGTTCTAAGTGGTATCAGAGCCAGGGTCTCAACTCATTGTGCTAGCAAGGACACTAGACCCTAAGGGGGTAGATTGTGAGATCTCACATCGGCTGTAGAGGAGAATGAAGTACGCCTTATAAGGGTACAAATACCTCTTTCTTACAGATGCATTTTTTGGATACGAAAAGATTAAAATCGTGAGGGTCTTAACTCGAGGGGTAACCCAAAGTGAACAATATTTATGAGTGGATAGTATGGGCTATTACAAATGGTATTAGAGCCGGTTCTCGATCCGTTGTGCCAACAAGGACATTGAGCCCTATGGGGGATTGTGAGATCCCACATCAATTGGAGAGGAGAACAAAGTACACCTTATAAGGTTATGGATACTTCTTCCTTATAAGCACGTTTTCTTAGGTGCGGGAAGAGCAGAAGAGGTTCTTGGCCCAAGGGGCATCCCAAAGCAGACAATATCTATGAGCCGATGGTTTGGGCTGTTACAAATGGTATCAGAGCTAGTTCCTGTCCCATTGTGCCAGCAAGGATGCTGGGCTTTAAGGGGGTGGATTGTGAGATCCCACATCGGTTGTACACGAAGTACACCTTATAAGGTTATAGCTACCTTTTCCCTGTAGACGCTTTTTCCTATATATGGGAAGAGTAAAACCGTAAGGGCTTGGTTCGATGGGCAAACCCAAAGCGGACAATATTTATGGACAGGTTGTAGCGACTCGGGCACTGCGTGGGAGAGCCCTCAGGGTATGCACCACCTCAGGGGGCCCGTGACCGCTACTTGTGGAGCCCGGACTCCATTGCCATCACTCCAGGTATTGTCCTCTTTGGTTCAAGGGTGAGCCACGGCTTGAACCCAAGACCTCAAGGTTTTGTTATGCTTTAAGAACACGCCTCTTACCATTGAGCCATTTTTATGTAGCGATCCAGGCACTGCGTGGGAGAGCCCTCAGGGTATGCACCACCTCAGGGGGGCCGTGACCGCTACTTGTGGAGCCCGGCCTCTACCGCCATCACACCAGGTATTGTCCTCTTTGGTTCAAGGGTGAGCCACGGCTCGAACTCAAGACCTCAAGGTTTTGTTGTTCTTTAAGAACGCGCCTCTTACCATTGAGCCATTAATTGTAACATCCCGTTACTGTTAGCAAGGGCATTATGGTAATTTTGGGTCGTATTGATAGGTTTCATTGCATTCATTGACTGAGCATGTTACTGGCCTCTGATTATAGAGGAATAGGTTTATTGCATA
>JANTNU010000234.1:35398045-35416073 GCA_024752395.1 Erythroxylum havanense
AATATATTATTAACAAGTCATAATGTTAATACATGAATCACAAATATCCATTGGCCTAGGGCACACTACTAACAATTCCTCCCTTCTTTAAAACAACTCGCATAGGACTTACTTAAGAACTATTAAAAACAAGGTAAATCACATTAGCATCTAGGAGTTTAATTATCTCTGCCTTTACCACTTCCTTCAGAATAGGATTCAACCTCCTTTGGGGCTATACCACTAGTTTGAACTCCTTCTCCATCAAAATCTTGTGCATTTAAAAAGATGGGTTGATGCCTCTAATATTGGAGATCTTCCAAGCAATAGATCTCTTATGCTCCTTAAGCACATTTAACAAATTTTCTTTTTGATACATTTCTACAATTGATGAAATAATTATGGGCAATTTTGACTCCTTTTCAAGAAATGCATATTCCAAATGATCAGTAATTTTCTTCATATCTAACTCTAATGGTTATTAAAAAGAGGGTTTCAACCTCTTCTCTTTATTTTTGTTAATCCCCTCAAACTCTTTTTTTCTCACAAGAGGCTTATTAGCCTTATCTTCATCCTCACCTTGAATAATAGACAACTCCTACACATCATTGGACAAAATTTTCCTGCATAATATTTAAAGTTATATAATCATTAATATTAATAAAATAATAAAAATCATTATGTTTAAAGGAATGTCACATGACATTAAATATTTTAAAAGTGATCTTTTCTTCTTCCACCTTAATAACCAGTTTGCCATAGTTAATTATGACTCTAATTATAGTTAGAAAGGATCAACTTAGAATTAAATGTACTTCTTTATTTTCATCCACATCAAGTACTACAAAATCCACTGGTAAGATGAACCTATCAATTTTAACAAATATATCCTCAATGACACCCCTATGATATTTGACAGATCTATTGGCCAATTGAATACTCATCCTAATAGGTTTGAGTTCCTCTAATCTCAATTTCTTAAATAATGCTAGCCCCTAAATAATCTAAACCATTTTTATTGAAAAATTACTAATAAATAAGGGATAGTAAAACTTCCAAGATCTTTAAGTTTCTCAGGTAATTTGTTTCACAGGATTGTTGAGCATTCCTTACTTACTCCTCTAACTTCCACTTTTTAGATAGTAACTCCTTCAAGATAATTGTGTACTTAAGCATTTACAAAAGAGCTTCAACAAAAGGTAAGTTTGTATTAAGTTGTGTAAACATTAAAGGAATTTACCAAATAGCTCATCCATGTGATCTTTCTTCAACTTTTCTAGATATGAGATGTTAGACTAAAATTCCATAATTTTTGGAGGATGCATTACATCTTTAGATTTCTCTCTAATCTTTTTATTATTCTCCTCCTCATTTTGGATCTTGCTATTAGCTTGTACTTCCTTTATGCTCCTAAGGGTGATTACCTTCATATGTTCCTTAGGATTTATATAAGTGGTACTAAGCAAACTCCCCCGTGATGTTTCAGATAATATTTTTCTAGTTGAATGATCTGAATCTCCAAATTAAGTATAAAATTCTCTTATCTCTTTTCTGTAATGTCTTATGTCTGATTCTTGAACAAATTTGGCCATCATATCTTCTAGATTTGACTTCTTAGCTTGAGGTGTTGTTGCAGAAATTCAGGTGGAGGGTTGTTTCTTACTTGCCCTTGATTCTCCCAAGAGAAATTAATGCGATTCCTCCATCCCGAATTGTATGTATTACTATATAGATTGTTATAAGGTCTAGAGGCATTCCTCATATAATCCACATGTTTGGGGTGTAGTGTTTGACAATCTTGTCCTGAATGTCTTAGCCTGCACACTTCACATTGTATAACCTAAAATTGTGGACTCATAATCAATCCGTCTAATTTTGCATTCAAAGCCTCATCTTGGTTTACCAATTATGTTACTGCATCAACTTTACATATCCCCATTGGTTTGTTAAGTCTTGCTTGAGAAGAACACCAATGATAGTTGTTCATTGCCATGTCTTTAATAAGGTCATAGGTTGCTTCTGGTGTCTTATTGTTTAAAGTACCCCTAACCACTACATTTATTGTCTATCTTGCAATCTGATTTAGCATATTATAAAAGGTCTAAATTTGCATCCATATTGGTAAACCATGATGTGGGCATTTCCTTAACATCTCCTTGAACCTCTCCCATATGTCACATAATGCTTTTGAATAAGCCTGGGAATAGGAGGAAATATCATTCCTCAACTAGACAGTCTTTGCTAGTGGAAAGTACTTCAAAAGGAACTTCTTTAAAACTTGATCCCATGTTATAAGTGATGATTTGGCCAGAGACTTTAACCATTGCTTCACCTAGCCCTTTAATGAAAACAAGAATAATCTTAATCTTATTGCATTGTCATCGACACCATTAATCTTGAATGTATCACAAATTTTTAGAAAATTTGAGATATCTACATTTGTATCCTTATCTATTAGCTTATCAAATTGAATCGATTTTTGCACCATCTGAATGATACTTGGCTAAAATTTGAAATTGTTTGTGTTAATAGCTAGTCTGTGCTCCTTTTAAGTCTGGTATAGCGTAATCAAACATTGTTCTTGGTTAGTTTTCCATGGTTCTTGATTCTTCAGTATCAATATGACCTTCTTAGTCTTCTATTTGCGATCTAACTCAAACTCTCTAAGTTATTTTTTGTGGATATTTTTACGAGCTATTCTCTCAATATTTGGATCTTTATCTACTAAGCTCGATGGATTACATTAGATCATAAACTAACCTTAAGATCTATGAAAGACAAGAAAACCAAATAGTCAATAAAATAAAAATAAACTAAAAACAAACATAAAATAAAATAAAATAAAAATGGTTAGATTAACAAAAGCTAGGCTTTCCCAATATTATAGTCCCTGGAAAAAGTGTCAAAAACTTGATTGATTTATTTTGTGATTATAAAAATTTATAAGTTTTCAATGCAAATGCACAACATAGCTGTAGCTCGCACTAGTAAGTACGAGTCGATCCCACAAGGATTATAAGTAATAGTACTAACTCTTTTTAATTATCTAACTACCAATTCAGGTTATGAGTTTATTTGAAAATTAAAGAAATAAACTAAATAAAAGTTAACATAATAATGATCTCAGATCAAGAAAATATTACAATTATTCAGTATGAAATAAGTAGTACTTAGGTGATGAATCCCCTTAAGATATCTTAAACATGAACCATTTATGTTACAACTAAATTATTAATTATTGCACTATGACAATTCTTATCTTATGTTAATATCTTTCTCACGACTAGCAACTAACTCTCTGTTGATTAACCAAAATCTCTTTCTAGATAAAACCCGTAAGATTACATACGGATTCGTGAATTTTACTATTAGGTTTGACCTTGATTTAGAAGATTTATATTGGCCTTTCTCTATGTTTACTTACAACACCTTCCAATTATGATAGATTTATTCACACAAAAGGATTTATCAATCTCAATCATATGAAATCAAATATTGGACTAATACTTTAGATATATTAGTTTAAGAATAAAATGCATAATTGAATCATAATAAATCAATCAATGAAACTACATTAAATAAACGATTAGATCATACTATTATCATAAGTTAGGATTCATCACACTTAGGCAACAAACAATTTAGTTCCTACACATAGAAAACAAATCCAATAACAAACATTCAGAAGAGCAAATAGAAATAAAAGAATCCATATTCTTAATCCCCATTTTGTCTCTAATGAATCTTCTTACAATTTGGATTGAAGGATGCTCTCTATCAGATCTTGTGACATAATCTTCATGTTTTCATCATCTTTATTTAGAAATGCCTCTCCTTTGTTTTTCATACTACTCCAAAATGCTTCTAATTTGCCTCCTTTCTTTTTAGCCTTTAATAATATATTTTTTATAGTAAAAATGAGGGTTTCTCGGATATAAATTGTTACTTACACGGCAGTGTACATAGGTGATTGTATATCTCCAAAAACACCTAAATTTGTAACTTTACATTGTCATAAAGACTTACGTGGGCATATACAAGGTCATATATGTCAATACGCACGGGAGTGTAATTCCACACATTTGGGAATTGTATTGTTAAAGCTCTACAGATTTATAGAGACTTATACAGTCATTGTACATGACTGTATAAGTCAACAATTGCTCCAATGCTTTCATTCCATGCCACATTTCACTTGAATACATCTCCTCTTGGTCTACGAACGCAATTATCAACTAAAAACACACTTGAAACAAATTAAGTACTAAAAATACTATAAAAATCTTAAATAATAAGCAAAACACATTAAATATGAGCATATAAATATAGAAAAATAATTGTCTATCAATTATGATAATTGAATGTATCATGAAAGTATTTTTTCTATTATTGTATTATAATGTTGATAACAATTAAGTTGTTAATGCAATTAATGTTGATGATTGAATGTATCTTGATTATGATGATTGAATGCATCATGAAAGTGCTCTTTTATTGTCTTATTATAATATTGGTAACATTTATATTGTTAATGTGATTAATGTATCATAAAAGTTCTTTTTTAATAATGACAATAACAACCTAGCAAAAATTTCACTAAAATGCTGAGTTTGAGGAGGTTCAATAGTATGCAACCTTGCTACTCTTTAGTAGGGTGGTTGTTTCTGACATAGAAGTGCTTTTTAATAGTTTATTGTAATGTTGGTAACATTTATCTTACTAATGTGATTAATATTCATGATTGAATATATCTTCATTATAATAATTGAATGTATCATGAAAGTGCCTTTTTCTATTATTTTATTGTAATGTTAACAACATTTATGTAATTTTTTCTTATAGATATCCAATATAATAGTACCTAATAGAAAAAAAGGGATAAAGGTAGATGCGATAAAAATTGTAGAACAAATGGATGTACAACCTTAACCAAATCAATAAGTTGATGTCAGAAATTTAATTTGTTGCCAATAATAACATTCTACTTCAATTAGTCAAGTAGGTTTAAAATTTCTATACCTTCAAATAAATAAATAAACATATATATATATATATATATATATATATATCAAATATATGTCTTTTTCTTATCATATTCTTTTTTTATCTATAAGATATAGAGCTTGTTCTAGTACATTGCCACATTAAAGAAACAATATTATTCCACCTTCAAGTCATACGCAATAACTTTATTATGCCTCAAACAATAATGAAGCTGCTAGCACAAGTTTGTTAATTTTTAACACCTTCAACAAAACTTATGCTTAAATATATATTTATATATTCTAATATTTTCTTACCATCATTTTGTTGTTGTCAACTTTCAATGCTAGTATTAGAAAAGAAGGTCGAGGTAAAACTAGAGGTTATGAATTACAATGAATGAATGTTGCAGTGAATTATAAATTATCGATATAGATTGATGCTTAGAAAGGTCGTCTTGTAGACAAGGTCCAATATGCAAAATTGTCAAGTGACTTAGGGTTTATTGTGAGAACATAATTACCTTGTCTGACACATATTAAGGACTTGAAGGAAGCCAACTTGCTTGATGATGCTTTGTAAAAAGTTACGATAATTATACTAAATATTTAACTTTATGCAATATTGTTTCAGTGATTTAAGATTAATTACATTTTAACTTATTATTCATAGTTGAAATTGAATATTGTGGATATTAAGAACCCAAATGTTTTAAGTCGTGTTATTTCATTATTAAAAGAAAGGAGCAAGGATCGTTGTCTCAAGTTACATAAGTATTATAAATCTTTTTCTTCTGATACGAAGGCATGAAGTTATGTTCTTGAACAAATGTCTGAAAAATTGGAATAGTTTATGAGATTGTTGGGCTAAACCAAAAGTTCAGGTTTGTTTTCTTTGCCTTCACATTTGCTTGCATTAATCTTGGTAAATAATTTAATTTCTAAGTTAAATTTTTTTATCTAGGAAAATTGTGAGAAGGCAAGGATCAATGGATCAAAATTAAAAACAACTCATAATCAAGGGTCACAATTATTTGTAGTTGTCTGAAATGAACATATAAGATCTATATCTGCAAGTTATACTTAAATAAATAAACACTAAATTATTTATTGTGCCTTGTTTTCTGCTTTCATAAAATAAAGTGAGAAAGAACTAAATAGACAAGGGTGTGATATGGTGATACTATATAAAGTCATTCACTATAAGGAAGGTAAATGATGAGTGCAAGAAGAAGCAAAACATAACTATGTAAGTACAAAAGTTTGTTCATTTATTAATGTAGTAGTTAGTACTATGTGGAATAAATATTTTTATTTTTTAAATTTTACAATAAGATATAAAAGTTATTAGAAAAGTCTATGTTTGAGGGAAATGAGCTCAGTGCAGAAGACGTTTGTGATACAGTATTTAGTACTTGTTCCGACTATATGAAAGGCCTTGGTTATGGCCCTAAACCAAAAGTTTCAACCTCAAATATAAAACAATCATTAAACATCTTTAAAAGGAAAAAAACAAGCCTAAGAATGCATTACAAACTAAAGTAATCAGGGGATAAGAAACTCGAGGTAAATTAGAAAAATGATATGTCATTTAAAAGATTACTTGACCTAAATTATCATAAAAATGGTGAGGAAAGTGAAAGGTATTAATTCTATCTCTTATACTTTTTCTATCACTTCTTGTATGTACTATAATTTAATTTTAATATTTTTCTCAAATTACATAATGGATGAGGATGCAACGGATGAGTGATTATGTTCTGAATGGTAAACTTATGTGGTATTTGCTTTAATAAGAATCAAATACTTATTGTATCAATACTTTCACAATATTTTTAGTTGATTTTAACTTTCCTTTTTGGATTATTACAAGTTTATGGAGATGCACAATACTAGGTTGCTGTTAGGTTTATGCTCAAATAATTTAGTAATCTTAACATTTTATTAGTACATTAAACGTATTCTAATTTGTTAAGTAATCTCTTTATTTATTGTTTTGTCTATAATAATTATTCAAGATGTCATTAATATCTTGTATAGGAACAAATGATCATTTTTTATGTTATATTCTTTTTGTTGGTATAATTTCTATAATTTTACTTTATATATACAATACTCTACATTTTAAATTAATAATATTTTTCTACAATTTAATTTTATAATAATAAGCAAATTTTTCCCAATAAAAATATTGATACATTATATATAAAACATATTGTTCAATATCATGAATTAAAAACATAACAAATAACATGTCACGATATTATTAAAAACATAGCAAATAATATTTTGTTATATAAAAACGATTCTTTAATTTCTCAAAAAATATTTTCTTATTTATTACACTAGAATTAACATATAGACAATTGTTTTGTTATAGTAAACAGGAAAGTAATTTATTAAGAGCTTTAATTTTTATATTATTTTATAAAAATATATTACCAGATAGTTACCCTTTGTTCAATACCTTCTCATTTTATATGCTTTTTTAGAATTTATTTCTTGTAGAATGGTTAGTTGAGGACAATGATAACCGAAAAACACAGTTAAACTTAAAGCTTTAGCATTGGATATGTGATTTAACCGAGGGATACCCATACGCCTGTTGATTAATAAAGTAGAAAATAAATCAAGTATTACTAATCCATTAATAGAAGTCTATTCATGATTATAGTTAAGCGATCTTAATATCCCATTGAGCTATCATAATCTTGCTGAAACTAAACTTTCCCCCTGTTCTTAAATGAATTTGCCATTTCAGGTGCATGACATGCATAAGTAGATTATTGATGGATAACCAAATTCACAAAAAGAGGAAATGCTAACACAAAATTATCTCGCTGAATCTGTCATGAATATTAAAACTTATTTAAAGCTTATGTCATTGTCTTACGCAAGCAAATCAGTTCATTTGAATCCCCGCCACTGTCTGTCTTGTAGATGCCATTATAGAATAATTCTATAGCCTAAGCTTCTTTGGCTGTAATCTATGTGAAGGTACTGAAATACTTAATGTAAACAGTAAGCATAGAGATGTCAGACATGTTTGTAGCTTTCTAGGCCTGCTAGTTTGTCCCTTTTCTCAAACTTTCGCTATATCTTAGGAGGTGACAAGAATGACTCCTTGCTAGAGGTACTGTTATTTCCCTTAAAAAGAAAGGATATGGCCAAATTCTCTTTTGGTGTTCTTCCTTGTTTTCGTTGTCTCCGAGAGCCGAGGCAGTAAGTCATGATTTTTTTTATTCATTTCTCAAAATCTTTATACCCTTAGCAAGTTGGGTTTGAAGGTATAGCTTAACTGATCATTTGGTGTATTATTTGTCTATAGTTGGTGAAAAACCATAGAGAGTAATAGTTAAACCATAGAGAGTAATAGTTTCGCAAACTCTTCAATTTGACTGTAGTTACTTGTAAGATTCTGCTGTAGTTACTTGTAACTGTATTTGTTGGTTACTAGATATAAAGTAACTATATCAGCAATTATTAATTTTTCTATACTAAACAAAAAGAAGAATAAATACGAAATTAAATAGATCAACACTAAAATTTTGATAACGCAGCTCGACACATCTTACCTATGTCTGTGAGACCCTCATCCTGCTTAATACTTTCACCGAAGTACAATAGATTTACCTAAAACTTTACTGAGTCGACATCACTCAACTGTTGACACTATCTCTCAACTGTGTTTCTCGTGAAAGAATTTCATACCTAATAGTACGACCGCCTTGTACTAACGTCAACAGAGGATTTTTCCAAACAACTTTTAATAAAAGACAATTAAATAAACAACTCAAATGATCAATCAAATAAAAACAAAATAATAATACATTTGGGATAAAAGAAAAGAACAATTTTTCAAAAGGTTCAACTCCACTGAAATAAATCTGGAAGTCTTTGCAACAACAATGGTTGATTCATGTAGAATTAAGAATCAAATCACTGCTACACACATAACACGCAATCCACAACAGTAGTTGCACACAACATACAAAGCAATCCACTCAAGAGCTACTCCATAAACACCTTACAAAGTCACTACAAAGTTGTGAATCTCTTGGCCAGAAAATACACACACAATGCACTAGAACTACCCAATTGTGAGTAACTCCAGAAACTCAATAAAAATGTAGCAGAAGGATGGATTTTTCAACAGCATAAAAACATCACTTTAATCTTTTCCAACCAACAAAAAGTCACCTACACACCTTCAGCTGTTCATGAAATTTGATCAAAGCATAGTCAACCCAAAACTTCCAACCGTACACCCAAACATCACACACATGTGATGTATCACACCCCCTCTCAAGTTAGACTCCAATCCAAGATGGATTTTTTCTCAAGTAGAAGACTGTCCATATAGCTTTTGAATCCAAGTTAAACAAGGATTATTAACTAGCTATGATTTTCCAATTAATAAAAATACATGATAAGTCCAATCTATAAAATTATGTCAAAATAACATAAGCATATATATACACTATATATCTAACAATCTTTAAAATCCCATGACCTAATTTCAGTCCACTTCAAAAAAATAATGATCTTCTTCACATATCCCACTTAAAAATAGAATTCTATCACAACTGAACCGTTATCCAAAAATCCAAGAAGCCAATTATGCCTAATTTAAATTCAATCAATTTGGATGTGAATTTGGAACTCGTCAACATTATATTAGATGTCCAGTTATCAAAAAATGCCAAAACTAAATAATAAGATATATACTATATATCTTAAGAGTTGGGTACATGGGGGTAGCAGCCAGCTTGAAGTGTACCTTAGTGCATGGAGTTCAAAAGGGAGAAACTTGCTTTTCTATAACACAAAACTCCAATTTAACTGCTAATGTCTTCAGCACCCTCAACCTAAATGAGGCTCTTTATTGGTCAATGGCTTGGCATCAAAGGCTCTGCAAGTTAAGATATTGTAGTACTTTGACTGCTCAGATGTGAGAGAATTCTTGAATAAGGAGACTGATAAGTCCCACTTAGGGGTTCATTTCTCTAAATTGATAGTTACTTAACTTTTATCCTTGGCAATGAATGTGTATTTCTTTACGAGTTTTAATTAATATCTTGTTATGTTTCAATGATTTCTTTTTCTCTCTTTATATGACTGCGAGCATAATATAGTTTTATTATCTAATAAAGGAAGCTGTCGTGGTCCTACTCTCTCTTCCATAGTGGATGCATTACGTTTTTTCCAAGGTTAGCATTACGATTTAGGTTAATTATTAAAAAACTCAAATTTTAGTCGAATTTTCAATTATAACATGAACTTTAAAAAGTAGCAATAAAATATCCAAATTTTTATTTTTTTAAATTTTGACCCGACGTTAATCTCACAGGGCCCTCATTAAAGACTGATTATTGAAACAACATCGTTTTATGATAAAACAGAAACGACATCATTTCATCAAATGCACTATACAAGTCCAAAAGTTCTCTTTAATGATATATATAATTGACAGGTTCAAAATACCATTATAAATAACTAAAGATGGCATCTTCAATCTAATTAATAATGGATTAGTTAAGATATTAGGTACCATGGCATTGTTGGATATTAGGGTTACCCTAGGTTTGATATTTAGTTGGTAGGGGTTTAGTGGAGAGTGCAAAAAGGATTCCCCTTAGTGGTGATAAAAAGTGTGGGCTTGAGGTGTAAGATTGTAAGTGTGAATGGTTCCTTTATAGGGTGCAGTCTTTAGGTAAAGGGTTGCAAGTTATGAGTGGTTCCTTTGATAGTGGTTATAGGATGGTTCACCACTTACATTCCTTATAGCAGTTGTCTTACTTGTTTTGATAAGATCATAATTTTAGCTAGTTAGTCTTCTAGATGCTCAGGGATGTGAGAGGGTTCAAGGTTGTTAGTACTTTATTGACATTAGGAGAAAGTTGCTTTAGTTTGTATCCAGTGTTCTTTCTTAAGGTGGTGAGAACTTAGCCATTTTGATATTTTATCAAGTGAAAATTTTGAAATATTTCACTCGATTTCCACAAACATTGTCAAATGATTAGATTGAATTTATGGTAGGCTAATGGGATGATCTCAACTCGGTAGGCTTGTAAAAATAAATACTAATAGGCTAGGAATGTTTTCAGCAGAGACACTACGAATAAAGCTGGTGGCTGATAAGTATACAAGAAAAATTAATGAGATTGTATTTAAGACTTACCTCAGTGAATCTTCCTTTTATGGGAAATCACTATTTAAAGTATAATTGGACTCTAGATATCCTTAATATAGTTAAATTTAAGCTTTACTAGGTATCTTAGTTGGTATTTGATTAAGACTCTAAATCTTAACATGGTTGAATCATACTTTAATTGAACTCACGGTTTTTGGATAACTGGACCTCTTATGTGAGCTCAAAACATGTAGGCTTGTAAAAGACTAGTTAGCTTGTTAGATCAATTTAGGCTTGATTAGTACACTCATTAGGGGTGTATCAGATAATGTTTTATGGTATTATTTGATTTGATCAAGAGTATGATTGAGCCGGGTCTATTAACTCATGCTAGAACAAGACATGTATCATTTTTTTGGTAGGAGCAAATTAGTTAGTGCTAAATTGGGTAAAATACCAATCTATAACTAAACCAAAATAATGATGTGTGTTAGTTGGCACCACTAATTTCTATTTGCTATTAGTTCATTAAATTATTATATTGATGTAACTTCATTCTTTGACATGTATATTAGAGAGGATGGTAGTGCTATTTGAGTGCTTTTTTCAATACATCTCTAATGAATACTAATGGAGTTATTGTTCATGGCATATCTAATGGCTACTAACAAAGTAACTCTTAACTATGGTAGGTCCTAAATAATATCAAAATACAATAATTCATTTATAAGATATGTTGAAGATCTCAAATTAGTCAATCAATTATATAATCATGATAACAAGTATTTATATAAACACATAAGTAGTATTTAATATAAAATTTTCATATCAGGTCAGCTTAAAAAAACTTGTTCTCTAGCAAATATCTATATGTTAGTTTAAATATTTTTATATGTTAGTTTATGATATCGAATTATTTTTCATAGAAAAGAAAAATAATGTTTGTCTTTATATCTATTGAATCTTAAAATAGTAATGACTAAAAAAGATTTAATGATAACACATAAATGTAATATGACTAACCTATTATCTCAATATAATTTTATTTGTAAAGTGTAATTATGGTAGATTTTATCTTTTGAATTGGTTAATTAAATAAACATATATAAGATTAATAATGTATTTAATAAAATACATACATATAGTTATGTTTTCCTTTCTTTTATAGCTGTAAGATATATATATATATATATATAGACTTATGGGCTAATTAGACCCCTGAGGCTTTGATATATTATGTTTCCATGTCTGTCGTCTTTATTATATTTGTTACTCTATTTATATATAGATATATGATGTTGTAGCATATTTTTATATGAGAAAACATAGAAAGCAAAAGAAAAAGTTGGTTGCCCTCTTCTACACTATTTCATACATATGAGAGAGGAACAACGACCATGTTGGTTTATACCCTTGTAGCCAATTTTTTTTATTCTATATTTATTTGTATAAAATTTATTTTTTATTCAATAAAAGACATTCTTTATATTTGTGTATTTGTTAATAATTTAATTATTAATCATAAAGATAAAATATCTGGAATAATTGTTACATAATTAGAAATTATAATTTGATTATAATTATGAGATTCAAATTACATTTTGTATTATTCCTAAAATGTTCCTAGTTATAGTTTCATCAAGACGTAATATTGATGAAATGATTAGACTAGCATATATTTGTTTCTTTCTTATGAAAAAAGTAATCGATCTCATAGATTAAAGTGTGGATGCTTAACCAAACATGTGGGTGCTTATTAGAGAATAAGTTCACTGAACTGGTCTAATTATGAGAATCTCGAATGTAACCTTAGTTGTGTGTCTGTGGATTATCTCATTATGATGGTTATATAATTGATCCTTAGACTTGATATTACCAAAGTTATCTCATTTAAGAATTACTATGTTTTGATGCTACTTATGTTCTACTCTTGAAGTAGTTCAATTCGGTAGTTATTAGATATAATATGAACTATATGGAGATAGTTGAGCAACTCAATAAAGAATTCGTTGTCCTAAAGTAATTAGGGAGAATGTTCTGTTGTTCTTAATTAGTAATGATTTTGGGAATCTCTTGCTAGAGTAAATTGAAATTTGAAAAAGTTGTTTTCAAATATCAATTATAAATCATTTACTAATAACCAAGAGCAAACATGATTGGATTATTTACAGTATACATGAATTCTATACTCTAATTCTAATTGGAACATCAGGTGTCGAAAGGATTAAATTATACACTGTAGCCATGCATAGACAGGTTAAGTCAAACCCTTTGACATTCATAATATTTGGGTAGTCATGACATGTTACTAGATGTCAATCGTGATCTATGATTATAATTGTTTAATTGGGGAATTAAAGATAAATTAAAAAGAGTTTTCTATCTGATTCTAATTATGAATTAGAATTATACTTTATAATCCTGGCCAACATATTAGAAACCTAATGGGTCTCACGTAAAAGATATATAAAGGCGAAAGTGAAATTTGAATTAAGTTGGACTTAATTGAGAAGTTTTAAAAACTTTAAGGATCAATATGTGATATTTGATCTTATAAGGATTAATTCATAATTATAACTAAAGTTTGACTTTAGTTGTAATTTTAATAAAATCCAAGAACATGATAAATAAGATTTTTCATATAAAAGGAAACATTTGGAGCTAGCACTTCTTACATTTTCCCTCTCAAATTAGATTTGAGTTTTTCTCTGAATAGATTTGTGGATATCATTAGAGGCCGGAAGATTGAACTACTTGTGGATTGACGGATTCAAAGAAATAGGAAATTATAGCAAGAAATCGAAACAGGTTAGTATAGCTTTGTCAATTTCTTGTTTTATGTTTCTAATTAAATTTTGTTAAAGTTGATTCTATGGAAAATTTTAGATTCTTTCCACTGCGCTTAGATTCAATCTTGCATTATTTCTCTAATAGTGGTATCATAGACACCTTTAACAATTTTAATTTTGATTCAAAAGCTTGATTAAATTTTGATTTGGTTTTAATATGCAAAAGTTGTATATTTTACATTGAATCTGTTTTGGTTGGTGATATGAAAATGTGATTTTTGGAAAGCTTTTGTGCTGTGTTAAGAAACGGTTCTATACATTTACTGCATGGATAAGTGTTTATGCTACTTGCACTTATGTTATTGTTCATGTTATAAGTGTTTAATAATTTTATGAAAAATTATGTTTCATATTCTCATTCATCCGAAAGTGTTTCTGGAAATAGGTAGGACTTGTTTAATCTCTTAGTAGACTACTATTAAAGCTTATGTTAATTGTTTCTGGAAATGTGGAATATGTTTGCATGTGATTCTGGGAATGTGAAAAATGTTTCATATGTTTCTAGATTTTTTTTAATTTTTGATCTTTGATGCACTTTTTTTTCACTTATGCAATGTTTCTTGAAAACCAGATGCATGTGTTATTGTTATCTCTTCATTTGCATATTTGAACAATAGAAAACGACATAGATGGTCTTCTCTGGTTATCTATTCATAACGTATGTTTTGGATTATTAACTGCAAATGATTGGGATACAGTCAAATGGTTTTATCCATTTACTCAAGAATTTTAGTCCATTAAATCAACCTTTTATTTATGTTAAAGGTAGCCATTATGTTTGTGTATTATTCATTGTTTTTATTCACTGCATTTTATATGAAACAGATGCTTGGGTAACGTATGCTTCAATGAATGTTGATGAATGTTTGAATAATGAGTTTTATTGTGCTTCATAGTTGATGAAGAATAGGACCACCAGAGGCTGTTGTAGCCATTGATGGTCAGAGAACCACCACCAAAAGTTTCTCACTCTAAAGAGTTTTATCTCTCTAGAGTTTTATATGTATTAATATCAAAATGTTTATACCGTATCAGATGGCGTAGAGTGTCTTGAGGTAGTCTGAAGGCGGAGCAAGACAAAATAATTGGTTGTTATGATTTTTAATTAATTTAATTTTTCAAGAGTTGATTAATTAAATTAAATTTTTAGTAAAAATTATCAATTTATTTTTTATAATTAGATTATGTCAAATAAATTTATATAATGAGATTATGTTATTTAGAATGAGTTTTTTTTTTTAAAATCCCTCATTAAAATATTAAGTACATGTTTAGAACATGAATAATGCCTTCCATTATTATAGAATTAAACCAGAGTTTTGTTTATTGTTAGGCTTGTTGAGTAAACTTAAGGCGGCTCTAACTCGAACATATTTAGTCTTATAATGATGGGTACTTAACTAAATTTATATGATTTGGATGAGTAACTTATCTTGCTAGCTTCAAGGAAAAGAAGTTAAGCGTAACTTCAACTTCAAGTTTGTTTATGATTGAAATCAATCTTTCTACTTCTGTATCACAATCTTGGGTGTTAGATACTAGATGTGGTTCTCACATTTGTAACAATGTGCAGGTATTGACAAACAGTAGAGTGTTGAGAAAAGGAGAAGTGTACTTATGAGTCAGTAATGGAGAAAGAGTTGCTGCATCAGCTATTGGACCTTGTAGTTTAGCTCTACCTTCTGGTCTTATACTTGAACCAAATAATTGTTATTATGTTCCTATTATCACAAGAAACACAATTTCTATTCCATGTTTGGATATGAATGGATTTGTTTTCAATATTAAGAATAACCTTTTTTATATTTATTATGGATCTGGTATACTTACAAATGGTTTATATGAGTTAGATCTTGAAAGACAAATTCTACAAATAAATTGCAAGAAAAGGAGATTAAGTGACCAAAATCATTCTTATTTATGGCATTGTAGGTTAGGTCATATTAATGAAACAAGAATCACTATGTTACATAAATAAGGATATTTAGATCCTTTCGATTACGAATCATATGAGACTTGTGAATTTTGTTTAAAGGGTAAGATGACCAAACTTCCCTTTAGTGGAAAGGGATAACATACTAATGAGTTGTTAGAGCTTATACATTTGGCCTTATGTCTACTTAAGCTATAGGTGGATTTTCATATTTCATAACATTCACAGATGACCATTCAAGATGTGGTTATCTGTATTTAATGAAATACAAGTCTGAAGCATTTGAAAAGTTCAAAGAATTTAGACTTAAAGTAGAGAAACAAATTGATAAGAGTATTAAGACACTTAGATCTGATCGAGGTGGCGAGTACTTGGACCATGAGTTTCTTAGTTACTTAAAAGAAAATGGAATTCTCTCACAATGGACTTCGCCTGGAACTCCACAACATAATGGGGTTTCTAAAAGGAGAAACTGTACTTTATTAGATATGGTACATTCCATGATGAATTATGCAGTTATTCCAGTTTCATTTTAGGGATATGCTCTTAAAACTGCTACTTACCTATTAAATAGAGTTCTATCCAAATCAATTAACAAGACTCCGTATGAAATATGGAATGGTAAAAGATCAAGGTTGTCATACTTAAAATTTTGAGGATGTAATGCTTACGTGAAGCATGTAATGTCTAATAAACTTGAAGCTAAATCAGATAAATGCATATTTGTGGGGTATCCAAAACAAAGTTTTGGATATCAGTTTTATCATCCTCTTGAGCAAAAGGTGTTTGTCTCAAGACATGCTATATTCTTAGAAAGACAATTTATTCTCAAAGAAATTAGTGGGAAATATGTGGAACTTAGAGGAGTTCTAGAACCACAAACACACATCCAAATAGAACAAGAACCACAAGTTGATACATTAAATGTCCAATCAATGGTTCAAGAAACTTATAGTCCATGACGGTCTCGAAGGGTACGTCATCCTCCTATTAGATTATATCTACATGTTTGAAAAAGGAAGTGATGATGCTCCACTTATGAACGACAAACCTACTGATTTTATGGAAGCAATGTCAGACATTGATTCTTTAAAATGACAAGAAGCTATGAAATTAAAAATGGAATCCCTGTACACAAACCAAGTATGTTCTTTAGTGGATGCACCTAAAGGTCTAGGACCTATTGGGTGCAAATGGATTGTTTAGAGAAAAACTGACATGGATGGAAATGTACATACGTACAAAGCAAGGTTGGTGGCAAAAGGTCACAGACAAAAACAAGGAGTTGATTTTGATGAAAATTTTTCACCAGTAGCAATGTTTAAATCCATAAGGATTTTAATGGCTATAGCTACATACCATGATTATGAAATTTGGTAAATGGATGTCAAAACAACATTCTCAATGGAATTTGCAAGAGGATGTATATATGACACAACTTGAGGGCTTTGAATCCAAAGAATTTCCTAATCAAGCATGCAAGTTGCAAAGGTCCATTTACAGACTGAAGCAAGTGTCACAGAGTTGGAAACTCTGTTTTGATGAAACAATCAAAGATTTTGATTTTATAAAAAATGTGGATGAACCTTGTGTTTATAAGAAGATAAGTGGGAGTGCAGTCATTTTCTTAGTGCTTTATGTGGATCAAATTTACGCATTGAAAATGACATTTCAATGCTTTAGTCTGTTAAGATATGGTTATCTAAGAACTTTTCTATGAAGGATATGGGAGAAGCGGCTTATATACTAGGTCTAAAGATCTATCGAGACATATCAAAGAAGTTGCTTGGTTTGTCCCAATCCTTGTACATAGACAAAGTGTTAAAGAGGTTTAGCATGGAAAATTCCAAGAGGGTATTCTTACCTACATCGCATGGAATTTGTCTTTCCAAGAGCATGCGTCTTAAGACACAAGAAGAAAGAGATAGAATGAATGGTGTTCCATACGCTTCGTGTAATGTCGGACTCTTTGAGCCCTTTTGTATTGTTCTGTACTTGGAGATAATACTATATATTGATATATACATGATTTTATATGAGTTCAAAGATGTATTTAAACCTTTTTAGGTATATATCAGTAATTTATAGTGTTATATGATCTTACATGAATTTAGAGTTCATCGGTATGCGAAATCTTGGAGATTTCTAACAT
>JANTNU010000234.1:35481832-35492330 GCA_024752395.1 Erythroxylum havanense
GAACCTTTGCTCAACCCACAGGAGAAGCTGGAACCAAACCAAATGATATCTACAGCTTAGGTGTGGTTATACTTCAATTGATTATGAAGGAGACAAAAGTAAGAATTGTGGGATGCACTATGCCTGCGCACATCAGTGATTGGGCACGGAGCGAGTACTGCAGCATCAAAGGACATGCAGTCCACGACAAACTGAAGAGAACGGGATGCTCTATCGGTGCTGCCAAGGCCATAACAAAGCTTGGACTTGACTGTGTCAGCGACAACACATTGGAGCGACCCACCATTGTTGAAGTTCTTGCGAGTCTTGCCAAGTTAAAGGAAGAATTCAACAATGAGAGGTCCGTAATAAGGTTTGCAAAAGGGTTCTTCAAGATATGATATCCACGAGTGTCCATAAGCTTTGCACAGTTCTCTTGGTACGTGACATCTTATGATATAGTTTTATTGCATCTTACAAACAATTATATTATATGATATGTTTCCACGGGAGAGGAACAACTCTACATCGAGAATGAGCTGTGTTAATATTATTGGAAAAAAAAAATCTCTCTAAATTATTTCTATTTGTTGTATAGTACTTATTAATTATAATAATGAAAAAAATCACAATAATAATAGTTATATAGATCGGTTCCATTTACTCTTCACGCAAGGGACTCCGGAGATTCCTAATGTACTGAATTTCAAAAAAGTATAAGGTACAGTTTTGGTTGACGACGGAGAGAGACGTATGGTTCATATTCAACCTTGGGAGGTAAAGTAGCTTTTTGACAAGTTTAGACGTTGCCTTAATTATTATGACCGTGTGGAAATGTAATTAACTTGTGTTCAACTGGAAGCCCATTGAGACCATTTGTTTCAAGAATTTAGTGGTCATATAAAGCAATGTTTGACGTAAAGTATTTGGTACCGAATCTAATTAACCTTGTCTTTTGGATAACATTCACAAAGGGTACCTTAAATGGTAACTGTTCTAATTTTTCTACTAATATGTTGAGTCCATTTTGTTTCTGTATATATATAGTACATGCCTAAATGATTTGTTCATCAGTAGTCAATGTTCTTGCTGGCTGCACCATTTCTGAACTAATAAGATTCAAGAAACAAATGATCAAATCAAAACAAATAGAAGATTGAATCACAAAGATATGCAAAAAGAGAGGGGAAAAAAAAAGGGTTGTCAATTCAAGTACTCAACACAAAGATATGCAAAAAGAGAAAAAAAAAAGAAATAAAAAGAAAAGGGGTTATCTTATCAACTCAAGTACTCAACTCTCCCCTCGTGGAGAGGGATATATCTTGAGAATGTTGATTGGAATAGAATGTAAACAGACTGACTTTGATCTTAAAGGACACTCTTGTCACCTCATTTATAAGACAAACCAACAACATATAAAAAGTCCCACTCTTAGTCTTAGTTGTGCCTGTTTGCTTCTTTCTGGTACATATTTTTCTAATTTGTTCAAAAGTGGGATTGCAAACCCTATGTAGCTAAAAATTTAGTATAGGACCCACAAATCATGAACCACTAGCAGCAGTATTTTTTCTCAACGTCGTTTTCAACTCAAGTTACAGTCCAAATCACCAACAAATAAAGTTGCGAATTCCCAAAACATTGCGTATTGGCGTGCGAAACACGAAATAGAGGAAAAAGACGCCGTCGTCGTCAACTGTCCTCTCTAACTCTCTCCTTTCAGTATGCTGGATCTTATACAGCTCCACTTTATTACCGACCTTTGCAACCTGGTTGATTTAAGATTCGTCAGCTCCTATTTTACGTGAAGCTATGTCCCTTACAGATAAACAAATGGGAACTCTATTTCTGACTACACTAAGCTTAAAGCCTTTTTCCCATTTCGTTCTTGGTAAAGCCTGAGAAAATTCTCCTACTCTCCACTTCCCTTCCAATATTCTCATAAAAACCATCAACATGGCTTCCACTGATGACTGGGCCCAACCCTTCTCTGTCAAAAGTCCCTTCCTCTTTTAAATCCCCCGAAACTTTGGTCGGTTCAATGCCCATTTTTCCAAAAGAGACTGGCTTGTCATTGACATTATCACAGCCATTAGAAGTTTATTTTCATCTTGGAAATCTTACAATAGAATCAACTCCACCTTTATCTCCTCATTCTCAATGTTAAACACATTTCCAAATTCACATTTCCTGCTGTAACATACTTTATAAAGTCATATCAAAGCTTATCGCCAGCAGACTAAAAAGCTACATGGGCAATCACCTCCCCTTATCTATCGGGATCTAAAGCCTGAAAATATTCTCTTGGATAAGGTCAAGCAGACATAGAAATGCATTTAAGACAGGATTTAGATCATTAATTCAATATCTCCATTAACCCTAGCTTTACTCATGTCATTTCTTTTTGATATTGAATCAGGGCTTCGTGCCCCAGAAGGGCAATGTTTGAAGCTGGGTAGTGGTGGATACACTGACCCGCTCACTTGAGAAATATGATATTTTTCGCAGCCGATATGGAAAGAAGACACCCCACTTCAAAGTTCCCTTAGGAAAGCCTATTGTCGGCTGCCTGTTGAGTTTTACCCGTCTAATTGGTAGGAACTATTTGAAGATGCTCCAAAGAAGCTGAAGATCCTCGGTTTCAGTATCCAACCGTGTGGAATACCTGCCATGAAGCTACATTGAATATTTGGGATACAACTACCCACCAGGCCAGGCCAGGCCACCAACTATCAATTGTCACACTCCACAAATTACGTGTCAAACTAGAAACAAGTTGAACATTGTCAAGAAGTTTAATTTGACCACCGTTACTGTTAACGCCACGGTCCCATTTCTTTTAACTTCAATACTTTTGTTATCAATAGGATTCATTGACCTTCATCAAGCCCATAGAAAATAGATTTTATGGTTATCAATGACTACACTGACATTTGAAACATCATTAGTATCACAACAAGCTATAAAAAATTTTACTTCCCTCAACATGTTCAGCTACTGTAAAATTCATCCGTTTATCCTCATATTAAACTCGTTACTTTTGCAACAATGATTTTAGTTAGTACTTAGTACTAATATTTTAACCATGTGAACGCATTTTGCTAATAATTGTAACCAATATTTTGAAAATTAGATCAAATCGGTCGGTCGGACTAGAAAATCGAAGTATGAAACGGTTTGATTTAACCCGTATTTTTGTGAATGATTGACCTGTTTATTTTGAAGCTAAATAGGTAAAAACCGCTAAACCGATGAATGAAAGAACTGACTGATTCATTTAAAATGTCTCGATCTTGATGATTTCAACTTGAATGAATATTATGATTAGTGATCTTTTTTTTAATCTTTTTGATGAAATATGCGGCAGTGAGCTTTATTATTTTATTTTATTTTATATTGTGTTGGTGAACTAAAAAAATTTATATTTTAAAGTTTGAAGATTTAAGTAAGTTTACAATTAGATAAATAATTAAATAGTATGTTTAAAAATTATCTTTTATATATAATATATAAAATAAAAATTTATATATTTAGGTTGAATTTCGATTAAACCATTAATCATTGAATCAGTCACTTACTCAGCTCAATTACCGTTATGATTTTTTAAACATTCATTATAACTACTCTACAACGAAAATCTTGCATTCATGCTCAAAGTTTCAAATCCCAATGAAGAGATTGACGGCATGGAGCATGAGCTTGTGGTTGCCATGAATGAAGTTATGTTCTTCCTTTTTTTTGCGGACAAAGAACGTTGCTAATTAGCTTATGTGTTTTCCTATGTGATCGTATACCTCATTAGTTATTAGCTTGAGATTTGTAACATGGAAAGCTTGGTGGTGCATGATTACGGAAACCGCTATACATGTTGCTTACTAAAAGCTATTTTCTTTGTTTTTCTTTGAATTTAAGGAGTAAACAGTAATCACTGAACTTGGAATTTTTTAGGTTAACAACAAAAGGGCAACGAGTATATACATTTACATGACCTGAAATTTCACAGATCCCATCTAATTTCATACAAAATCACTGATCGACATAGAAACTTCCAACTAGACGTTTGATTCCAAAAAACCAGGGAAGGCAAGAAAGAGCATGTATGTACTAAAGCAGCTAGCTCTTGAGAAATTCCAGATCCTTGGAAGAGAAGAGTAATTAGTAAAGCAGATGTAAGGAGAGAGTGTTAGAATTAAACTGAAACAAAGAGGAAAGAACATAGATCTTACCTTTGATGGAACAGTAACAGTATATATGCCCTACTAATAGTATAGATGTTCGATAAAGGCCATACGATGTATGCATATCCTCTGTTTCAATGTGTACAGAGGGGACAACAACCCTGCAATGTGAGTCGGTGCATGGAGTAGTGAAAGGGGAGACTTGCTTCGGTGTTGCTCAGAAATCCCACCTGTACTTGGATGAGTTCAGAGCATTCAATCCAAATCTCAAGTGCGAGATCATCTCTTCATTGGCCAATGGGTGTGTGTGGGGTAGCCACCAAACACAGAGTTGCTAATTAATTAGGCGTTTAAATATTAGAAGTTCCCCTGTTTCTTCCTTTTCCTGATTAGGAGTTTTGCAATATTAACAACAGCGTAAAGAGAAGAGTTTGTACGATGAAACTTGTCTTTTACAAATCAGGATGACATAACATCAGCAAACTCAGAGCTCTAAACTTTCTGCTGCTAACTGTTAAAACTGACTAAACAAGACACAAAAGAATACATCAGACTAACTACGAGTACATTTATAGCACATCAAAACGAATTAGGTGATAATAAAGTATGAGAATGTGCAGTGATTCTATTGAAAAACTTGCATCCTTTAATCTCACATCCTGAGAATTCCTCAGACTTGGGGTCATACACGTAAAACTTCTTCTGCTCCACTGGAATCTCCTCTGCTCTCTTTCTCTTCTTCGTGATAAAGCCATAGATTTTCTGAACATGCAAGAGAACTTTCCCATCTTTCATTAACCACAAGGGTTCTAATCTTTTATTGAGCGGCAATTGTGTCATACATGGGATTGTAATTATCTTAGTCCAGGCTGCTGTCAAAAATTTAGCAGAAAATCTCTCTATCTCCTTAAACTTGTCCAGCCCCACTCGCCACATATCAATGTGGCCTTCCTCATTATGATGAATGAGAGAAAGAAAACCACCAAAACCTCTTAACTCAAACTCATACAAGGGGTGCCTGCAATCTATATCAGGAGGTATTAAAATCAAGCTAGGCTTCTCCTCAACCAAATCAAAACGAAGAATGGCCTTTGCGACGGTTTTGAACCTGAACATACCATCAATCTCGAAGTTCTCCCTCCTAGTTACGTACTCGACCAGCCAATGAAGAGCATGGTCTACAAGAGTTCCAGGTTGTGACTGACCCACCAATTGAATTTCCCATCGTAAGATGGGCAACTCCTTCCACGAATTCGTCTTCGACGAAAAAATGTCAACTTGTGTTCCTTCCATAATTTGCGCGGTTTCATGTCTGTGAAGTCTCAAAATCTTATACTCGTCCCTAGTACCATCATATCCGAAACCTAACCAATTAGGGCCATAATGCCTCCTCACCACTGGACTAGAAATTGCGAAATCTCTGCAGACCTTAGTGCAAGGGTTCCATAACACCAACATTTTATTCATCCAGGCTAAGCACAACAACCCATTACAAGAACCAATAACACTAACACCTCTGCTACCAACAAAAGGAAAATCAATCCTTCTCAACTCAACCCTCATGTTTTCACAGTCCAAGAACTGCAAAGAACGTGCAGAAGAGGACAGGACCACTCCCTCACGGTACCTTGTCCTTGAAACATAATCCACCTGTTTCCTGACGAAAAACGAACTACCGAACTCAGAACCCCATTGCTTACAATTCTTTTTAAATCGCAGGAGGGTAGGTGCGGGAACCCTTGTGAGGATGTGTGATATAAGATGCTGTGGAAGCGCCATCTTCTCCTATGTCCGTTTTGTTAGCCAACGTCCGTCAATGCACACGGTATTGCACTATAATACGTTTATATAAGAATCAAAATCCGGTGAAATTTTGTAGAAGTGTGTCTCAGAAATTCCGACAAGGTCAATGTTCTTATACAGCCATGCAACGATGTACGAAGAAAAGACATAGTAAAGAATAAAAGAAGCAAGAAATCAAGAAATCAAGAACAGTTAGAAATCAGTTAGGATTGAAGTGTTATAAATACGCACTTGATCTCAGTTGTAGACATATATCGTTTTTCAATATCAATAAATTCAGAAGAAGCCTCAACCTGTTGTTGAGCCTTTGAAAAACCATATACTCTGTTCACCTCTGTTTTTGAACATTTTTTCACTCTAACTTCATCTCTCTAAAATTTCAGTAGCTTAGCCTTTAGTTTTGTACATGATCGATAGATAACAACTACAAATTTTCCTACTTGTGCTAGAATTACATTTAAAACGGAATTCCTGATGAAATTTGTAAATCCTACTCCTAAAAGAAATGACTAGCTAAAATTTTGTAATTTAACTATAATCCCATTGATACTTGGAATTTGTTAACCTTTATCTCTCAACTACACATTTCCGACAGTAGTCCTAACATAATTCGGAAATGCTGCGGACGACGGTAGGAAAGCTCAACGACTTACCACCACCTTCTTCATTCCTCTACTATATTATCATAAAAACCATTAGCCTTGCTTCCACTGATGACTTGGCCCAACCTTTCCCTGAGCAAGATATCAAAAGTCCCTTTTAACTCTTTAAAACCCCCGAATCTTTGATCGGTTTAATACCCCATTTTTTCAAAGTAGCCTGGCTTGTCATTGATGTTGACCTGATCGACAGGCTCACAGGCATTAGAAGTTTCTTTAATCTTGCAAAATTTATCACAGAATCAACCCCACCTTTGTATCCCCATTCTCAATGTTAACACATTTCCAAGGTCACTTTTTCTGCTATAACATACTTTATAAAGTCATATTTCTGGCCACCAGATTAAAAAGAGGCTTCCCTCAAATTGTAACCTACCTAATCTGCTTTCCTTAAAGGAAGGATAACAGAGGACAATATTTTTTGATCCAAGAAATTCTCAATGATTATCATTGATACCATTAAAGTGGATGCTTTTGATTTAATTCACTGGGATTTCATTCACAAAAGCATGGAATTAATTGGCTACCCACAGACCTTCCTCAGCTGGATACTTGGATGCATTACAACTCTTACGTTTGCTATTCTAGTGCATGGTGGTGAAAGGACTGATTACTTTTATGTTTTTCATTATTGACAACAAATTCTCTCCCTTCCTTTAGATATTATTGAAAATGTGCCTCACTAAACTTCCCAACTAAACTTTCCAGATGGCTTGCTTTATGTTTTGGTCATGTTGGCCACTCCTCTATCCATATTCTCTTCTCTGCTTTAAAAGGAATTTGAACACCTTTCATGTCTCTCTGCTGACCCTGTCAAGAATCAACTTTTGAACTGCTTCCTTCTTTCCGCTAAATGTTAGGAACTGTTTGAAGATGCTCCAAAGAAGCTGAAGACCCTTGTTGTCAATATCCATACCGTAAAAGGGTGTGGAACATCTGCCTTGAAGCTACAATGAATATTAAGGGTACAACTACCCACTAACCATTAATTGCCCAAAACTCAACAAATTATGTGTTAAACTAGAAACAAGTCGAACATTGTCAAGAAGTTTAATTTTATCACTGTTATTGTTACACCACGGTGCCTTTTTTTTAACTTCAATACTTTCGTTATTATCACTAGGATTGATCTTCAGCTTTTGGGTCTCATCAAGCTCCTTGAAAATGGATTCTGTTCTCATTTTATGATTACAGCAACCATTACTAATGAATTACACTTCATTTGAAAATCATTAGTATAACAATAAGTTATAAAAAGTTCACTTTCCTCAACATTTTCACCTACTGTAAAATTCTTCTGTTTATTCTCATACCTACAATCCACGTTCGTATGTCAAATTTTTTTGCAGCAATGGCATTGAATAACACTTTCAGTTCTATCTCAACCGATTTTCTTCATTTGGGTCTACATATCCCTCATCAACAAAAACCCAAAGATCTTGAGACTTGAGCAAAGTGTTCTCTTGAAAATTGAAACCAACAACATGGAGCATGAGCTTGTGGTTGCAGTGACTAAAGATATTTTCTTTCTTTTTTTTTTTGCTCACGTGTTTGTTGGAGGAGGAAGATAAAGATTTTTTTTTTTTTTTGCTTACAGGTCTGATTTAGGTAGAAAAAAGAAAGGCTGAAAGCTAAATGTGGGTTAGATTTTTCAAGTCTCAAAAAGCTGAGATTAGATTAAGATTTTTGGCGGGTGCATGCTCCCTCTCTTACTTTTCACTCTACACTCTCTCTTTTCTATTAGTAACGTTACAATTACAAAAACATATGGCCACGACTAAACTGATAAAAACATAACAGGAAAGAAATTAGTAGCCACCAAGGATTGTGATCAATCAGTATTAACCTCATTATCAGATGCCTATACAGCTCTTGCATGGTTATTTCAACCTTAGTTTCAGTTTCAACTATAGAACCAACAACTTATAGTCGAAGATCAAGAGGTGTTAATGTTGGGAATTAGTTCAAATTGTAGAGCTTTTAAAATTTCTTTTAAATAGGTCTTTAGTTTGTTTTTAATCTTATCTTATACATATTCTTTTTTTTAAAAAAAACTTTAATATGGTATCAAAGCTTTCGAAAATCTTGAGAGACCTGTAAGTGATTAAGAGAAAATCTTAAGAGCAAAGAAGACCATAAGAAACCACGAAAATGAAAAGATGGTAGAGGGAGCCTATCTAGGAAAGGTTTCGTCATCAAAGAACAAAGGAAACATTCATCAATATACCCATCGTGAAAAGTTTGGATATAAAGAGAAAGATTGCTGGTGTAAAGAGAAGTCTCAATGCTTTAGGCATAAACGATTTGGACATTTGAAAAAGAATTGCAAGTTTAACAATGAGGAACAAGCAAATACAATGCAAGTGATTGAAGAAGATAATCTCTTATAATTGATGAGAAGTGTAACAAGATGCATCATAGAGAGAAGTACTCTATGGAGATAAGTGATGAGAGAAGTGCTTGTGTTAAATAACAGAGAGAAGTACTATATTGAGAAGATTAGCGAAAAGTGCTCTAAGGAAAAAAAATGTAAAGAGGTGTGCTTTATGCCTGTCAATTTTTTTTAACAATTTTGAATTAATTCAAAATATTAGAAATTAATTCAAAAATTGTAGAGTTGTTAAAATTCCTTTTGAATAGGTTTTTAGTTTGTTTTTAATATTATCTTATATATGTTCTTTTAAAAAAAACTTTCAAAAAAATGGAGCTTGATACCAATTTGTTAGGAAACAAGGAAAAAAGACAAACAAAGCAGAGGAGTTATTAAAGATACTGCACAAACTTGTTGTCTTTTCACCCAAAATAAAACCAATAGTTTGGCTGCTTAAATATGGACTCAAAGTAAACCAACTAAGTTAAAACCAAGCAACTAACAATGAAGTGGGTAAACAACGACTGTCACTACCTAATAGAAAGTAAACATTCTATTTGACTAAGAAGGTACGAAACCCACTAACATCTAACTAACAATTTTAAAGCATTTTCTAACACTCCCCCTCTATAAGAAAATTACCGATTGTCGATGGATCATTACTGATGGAAATAATACTATAGAAAATTAGTGAGGGAAAATCAAATTCTGTTGGTAACATTGCCGTAAGAAATGGTAATTTGCGACAGACAAAATATTTGTCTATAAAGTAGGAGGGAAATTATCCCGATAATTTTTTATACAGATTATAGCAACGGAATAGGAATCACTGTCGGTAAAAGAGGTGCGAATGATAGTGGCAAAATAAGCGTCGTCATTTACCGATGAAAATGAATTATGTTGTTACAATTCAAAGTTAAACGTTGTCGTTTACTTCAACTTTAATGTTTTTAATAAAACGTAAATAGAATCATTTGACGACAAGGTTTTTAGGGATAAATTTGAAGAATATATATTATTTAATTTCTGTAAATAGTTTTCATACTTTATTTTTTAATAGTTTTCGTACACGTTTTATATTCTTTCTTTGTATAAATAGACTTACACGTGACCTTAATAAAGTGAATGGGTTTTATCCCTCATCTCTTGGTTTCGGCTTTGTTTACTTTATCTTCATGGTATCAGAGCGAGCGACGGTTTTTCCTCGAGATCTAGATCTGGTTTCAAGATTTTGGGGGTTCTTCCTCAGCTGGTTGTAGCTGCAGGTTTTCTATTCAGTTGATTGAAGCTGATCTGTTGGTTGGGTTTTTTTTTGGATTGATTATTTTTCGAGCTTCTGCAACAATGGCGATTGGTGATGAGTGGCGAGCTGATTTCAAGAAACCGCCGATGCAATTGAAGGAGTCTGATAATCCTGGTGTGAATCTGGTTTCGGTTCCTCTTAATGGGCTTAATTATCGAACTTGGAGCACATCAATGAGGAAGGCGTTAGCTGCGAAGCACAAATTAGG
>JANTNU010000234.1:35511332-35521974 GCA_024752395.1 Erythroxylum havanense
TTGTTGAGTTTTGGATATAAGAATGAATTTCCTATGGGAAATTATATGGATGTGATTGGTATAAGAAAGAATGAAAAGAAAAGAAAAAGAAAAAAAATTTGTACCGGATTTGGAATGTCTTAGTGTTTCCAACACGATTGTGTTTCTCCGTTCTTTGTTCTCGGATGTCGGATCCGCTTTGTTAAGTTTTTGTTCGATTTTTGTTCCGTCGTCAATCTGTATTCGATTTGCATTCGCTTTGCTTCCGCTTTCGCTTTGTTTGTCGTTATCGAATTCAATTTATCCTATTTGAACTCGCCTCGTTTTTCGGATCCGTTTGGTTACTTTTCGTTTTTTGGTTCTGATTTTCACTCACTTTGTATTTTGCTTTGTTATCCGATTCGTCTTCCCTTTGGTTTGTGCTGCGCTTTTTGTTATGTTTTCACCGTCGTGTTTCGTTCCTTCGGTTGGGATCCGGTTCCTGGATCGGGTCCCAACATTTCTTGTTCCCAAAATTGATATACTAGACTTCAACTAGATTGCTTTAGAAGTTGGGTCTCCTTAATACCTGAAAATTAACGTTGTAATTTTAATGAGTTTTGCGAACTTAGTGAGTAAACCATTATCGATGTGCTCACTCAAGTCAGAATATAAACATCAAAAGTATATAACCAAATTCACAAGTATATCACATTATTCATAATCATATCCTATATATCATATCATTCAGTTTTGTATACCAAATCACAATATATTTAACATATTTTAACAAATACATTATGAATACAAACATTTCATATAATAATTTCAGAATAATCCAATCATTTATATCATCATCATGTACACAAACATTACATATCTCTATATCAATACAATTCAGCAATTCTTCACAATCATTCACTTGATATATGTGTGTGTGTATGTATGTGTGTATATATGCACATGAGATTCCACTCTCTTTAATATTTTGTTGTGACTGAACGATTATTTACTATTCCGTATCTCTTGTGAATATCGAGCTCATTTCAGATACTGTCATTTACCTCTTTGTGGATACCGAGCTTATTAACAACTGAGCCTGTGGCTCTTTTTGTACATTTATAAGCTTTAAGATCTTTTTAATCTATTCACCTCAGTCACAACTTCTTTATCTAATCATGCATATTCATTCTATAGAATGTGTTATTTCATATAATAAGCTATCAATAACTTTAGTTCAAAATGCACAGTCACTTATCATATTCATCAGATCTAGGTCTGACATTCAACATACAGTTGAGAACACATTTCATATTGCACATTCAATTTGAAAACACTTCCAATACAATCCTGAATATCAAACTCCTCGAACTAACAATGTCTGGAATACCATAATCATACCAATAACAGTTCAATATCTAAAAGTTAATGAAATACAATTCAAACATAGTGAGAAAACATTTAAGCTAACTCACAGTACGCTCTAGAAAGCTATTGCCTTGACGATCCAGTAATGTATGGATATGGACGCTCAATTTGTGCTTCTATATCATGCAATACACATATATTTATACATTACTAACTTGTTTAATCAAATGAGTACTCAATCATATGCATGTATATGTGTTATTGTCATTACATGCTTAATTGACTATCCCAGGTATGTATCTTGTTCACATGTCTTGATCATTCATTCATTATAGCTTTTATTTATCTAGTTTGAAATTAGTTTATGCCTTAAGTAAGTTTGATTATTTTAAATTCATCAATCCTTTCCTAGCATTATATATTCATACAATTTCCTAATTCTTATTCAATCATGCCTAATTCATTACCTATATCCTTTGAATCATATTTGCATTTATAAGAACATCTTTATATCATTAACAACTCATACTTCCCAAGTTCATATACATTGATATCAAGCAATCCATTCCTTAAATTATAACATCAATTAACAACCTAAACTTATCAAACACTTAATCAGTTAATCAAGCAACTATCTACATTCATTTCAAGGCCCAATCATATCCAATTGCACCTAAGTAAAGTAACTTATCCTTATATGGTTTAAATATCACACAAAACTGAACTTTTCTCACCTCCGTGCATTGCCCATGATTGTAGGAAGGAGCTAATGTAGCTCACACAATCGTGGGAAGAGTGAACTGAAGGTTCACCATCCTTTTCCTTCAATTTTTTCCAACTTTTAACATCTCCATACCAAATTCAACACATCTTCATCATAGTCCATTACTTATACCTCAGTTATACCTTAATTATATGTCAATTACGTATCCAACTCTAATTCAAATCAAAATGGAAACTATCACTCATTTGATTATACATGTAGTCCTAGTCCTTTCCCATTTCATGATCACTATATTATCACCTTTCTTTAACATAAATTCACCTTCATTATACCTCAAATCCCAATCTAATTCATCCATGAAATAACCTATAACCTACCATTTTTATACATCAAAAACTAGGCATAAAAGTATACAAGTTCAAGTATCAATTTCTAGGACAATTCATCATCAACATCATATACAATTCATCCCAATTCAATCATCATAACCCTTCTATTATAATATGCCATAAAGATCAATCTTTTACTTAATTGTCTAGCTTAAATGTCCACCTTAAAAATCAAGCTAATTTAGCTCTCCATATATGCAAAATCATCACAAATTCAAGGTGGGAATTAGATGGTTTTTAGCTAGGCTCAAAGACTATAACAAGAACAACTATTCTCTGATTCTTTACCCAACTTTGTGAGGGTAAAAGCATGGATTTTGGTGTAGCCATTTAGAAAGACTTTAACCAAAAATGTAGAGCTATGAGATGAATGTAGGTTTCGATGGAGAGGGTGAAGAGTGGAGAAAAAATATAGCAGAAACTTTTTCAGCATTTGTTTAGTTCAACTAAGTGCAAGGTGTCATTATCTTATATTAACATGTGTCCTTAAGCATGCTAGCCACTTACGCTCTTCATAAACCACCAAATATCACCTAGTTATTAGTAAATTTGTCACTCATTTATTGCTGTCATTTATCGATTAATTACCTATGCCAAATGTCACTCAATTATAGGCTTAGTTATTGTAATTTTCCTTGTCAACTTGTATTGTTATTTGACATTTTTCCTAGTTTAAATGTACATTTTAATTCATCAATTTTTCAATTGTAACAAATAATTTCAAATTTACTACTTATAACTAATCAAGACAAAATTCAAGACATAAACAATACACAATTCACATCATAACCCTTTCATACCCCGGAATATGTCGGTGCATATATTATCTTTGGAATGTGTATTAATTCCTAATTCATGTGTGTATGATAATGATATGCATGTAAATGAAATGCATTTCATGAACTCTTAATGATATGACTCATATGCAAAATTCTAAAGCTTTAACCTTTAGTATGGAAAAACTGGCTATTACAGAATGACATTTTATTTAAAACATCATCAGTGTCACAATAAGCCATAAAAAATTTACCTACCTCAACATTTCCGATTAGTGTAGAATTCGACTATTTATCCTTCCACCAACAATCAGCTTTCATATACTGAAAATTTTTGCAACGATGATATTGAATACTACTTTTGTTGCCTTGGTTTTCACCATAGGACTGCCTTGCTTATCTATCTCGACCTTAGCATAACTATGTGAGGTCGTTATATCTAAAGAACTCTTTCCTTTCTCTATTCTATTACTTATCTACGACACTATTACATTATAAAAAAAGTATCACAACAATATTAAAAGAACTACCACTACATTACTCGAAGTATACCATTAGATTATATAACAAACCTCATTATATTATAAATAAAAATCACTACACATATTAAAAAATACTTTGCACCAATTGGACAGGTGTTGCACTAGGATACCAACTCTTCTACCCACATATTAGAACTTTTTCCTTGTTCTCCTTTTCAAATTCTTCTTCCCTCTTGACTAAGACAACCTTCACTTTAATCAAATAATTACTAAGTTATAACTCATGTTAATCACTAAATTTTGAATTACAAATTTCAAAAAAGCCTCTAAAATTATGCATCTCATATCTCACAATAGTATTCCCACTTATTATTGGAATAGATGTATAAGTAGCTTTCAAAACTTTAAATAGAAAAATAATTATAACTAATACAAACATCCAAATATTGAACTATTATCTATAATAGTTAATTGTGACATAAAAATTTGAAAGTTCACCATAGGCCAAACCTCAAAACTCCAAGGTAAAAAACACAAATACCATTGACAAGTAAAAATGATTGGTTGATAAGACATATGCTTATTTAGTTGATAATAAAAATACAATTGCACATTAAAGATGACAATAGAAAACGAGATAAAAGTATTTTCAAAATTGTGTTGCAGATCAATGGTGGAAATTGACAATGGCAAGTTTTTTTTTTTAAAAAAAAAAGATGAACAAATCAATGTAATGCATAAAAAAAAACTCATGACCAAAACAACCAGGTTTTTACTATAAGAATCCTAAAACAACATAAAGGAGTAACTAAAATATTTAACATTATTTTGTCTAACATAACAAGCGAAAGCATGTAAGTGTAATGTTAACTAAAATTTTTAACATTAGAAGTTCCCTGTTTCTCCCTTTCCCGAATTAGGAATTTTGCAATATTAACAGCTTACGTAAAGAGAAGATTTTTTATGATGAAACTTGTTTTTTACAAATCAGGAAGACATAACAGCAGCAAATTAATAGCTCTAAGTTTTCTGCTACTAGCACTTGAAACTGACTAAACAAAATACAAAAGAATAACTCAGACTACTAATACATTTAGAGCACTTTAAAACGAATTAGGCGTTGGATCTAAGGAGCCCACTTTTATAGAAGATCTATCTACATCATAGCATTAAATTTGTGAATCCTTTCCATTTTTACGCCTCTCATTAGTTCCATCTCTTTCTAACATGAAATGTTCATTCACAGTTGAAATTTCAACAATCATCTTCTCAAGTGTAAATTTTCATATTGGACTTAGACTCTCTCTTGAGCAAAAGTTTTTTTCTTAACAGCTTGAGTATATGACATTATTAAGAGTCCTTCTACTCTACTGGTCTACGTTCACCAGGAGTCTCTTTGCTCTTTTAGGTGAGGAGGTAATCACGAGATTTGACTACCGTTTTTATACTCATCTCTTGCCGAATCATCGGCTTTGATACCACTTGTTGAATATGGGGAGTCCACTTTTATGGCAAATTTATATCATGGACTTAGCAAGGAAGCATACACATGAGCTTTGACATCATACTCTAACCCAAAGCCTTAAGAGATTAATTGGGTAATTGTTTGAGAGTAATAGGAAAAAAAAAAGTTTGAGTATGGAATGAAAACTTATGTTTAGTATCAATAGAGGTAACACTTTCATTCCCCTATTTTCAGCAATACTGCATTTTTTTATATTACCAGAGACATAAGATTCATTGTTGGCTATACTTCATTCTCATTTCTTACAATATTTATTCATATTCTCATTTTCATTAATCTCTGTGAACCAAACGCCCCCTAAATTTAATGATCATTTTCACTTATGTACGCGTCACTAGTTCCATCACTTTTAATATGAAATTCTCACGCATACTTGAAATCAGATACTTGGTGACAGTAAAGTTCGTGAATGTATAATGATTATATTGAAAAACTTGCATCCTTTAATCTCACATCCTGAGAATTCCTCAGACGTGCGGTCACGCACATAGAACTTCTTCTGCTACACTAAAATCTCCTCAGCTCTGTTTCTCTTCTTCGTGATACAGCCATGGATTTTCAGAACATGCAAGAGAAGTTTCCCATCTTAAGAGAATTTTCCCATCTTTCATAAACCACAAGGGTTCTAATCTTTTATTGAGTGGCAGCTGTGTCATACATGGGATGGTAATTATCTCAGTCCACTCTGCTGTCAAAAATTTAGCAGAAAATCCCTCCATCTCATTACACTTGTCCAGCCCCACTCTCCACATATCAATGTGGCCTTCCTCATTATGATGAATGAGGGAAAGAAAACTGCCAAAACCCCTTAAACTCATACAAGGGGTGCCACCAACCTATTTCAGGAGGTGTTAAAATCAAGCCAGGCTTCTCCTCATCCAAATGAAAACGAAGAATGGCTTTTGCGAGGGTTTTGAACTTGAACACACGATCACGCTCACAGGTCTCACACCCAGTTACGTACTCCACTTGCCAATGAAGAGCATGGTCTACAAAAGCTCCAGATTGTGAACCCACCAACAGAATTTCCCATCGTAAGATGGGCAACTCCTTCCACGAATTCGTCTTTGACAAAAAAATCTTAACTTGTGTTCCTCCCATAATTTGCGTAGTTTCATATCTGTCAAGTCTCAAAATATTATACTCCAAAAAAATGACTAGTTAGAACTTGTGATTAACAGTAATCGGATTGATACTTAGAAGTTGTTAACCTAATCTCTCAACTACAAATTTCCGATTTATGTTAGAACTTCTTGTTTTTCGATATAAAATACAAATATATTAAATGGATTTTTTACTTAATTATTATTTCTGTGAACAAAAATATAATCCAATGGCTTAAACTTGGCCAACGATCTTTTTATTTAAATAGCAAAAATCCTTTTTACGGAACATGTAGAAACTGTACAGTTGAAGGCAAGTAGTAGTTTGCTAATTTGCCTTGGCATTGTGAAGTAACTCAAGATAAAGGCTGTAATAAATGGGAAGCTAAGCTCTATACGATTACAAAGCCATGTTGATTGCACCGGCATGAACATTTAGAAAATTAAGAATGGTGGAATCATATCTCATTGAACTAAGTTTAACCACATGAATTAGTATAGACAAACCATCAGAAGCAGCGGATTACTCAAACTCCACAATGGGGTAAGAAAAATGTTTCTACACATCACCATGATATTCGCTTGCTAGAACGTAATCCTCTGGCAAGTCACTTTTAGAGCGACACTAACTCCGGTGATGGCATTTACACAAGTGAAAGCTCTCGAGCTGGAATCGATCTCTTCACAAGTTTCGCCCAAGATTCATTAGTCTCAGTGATAACTTTAAGCGCATAATCCTGTTTTTCATGAAAGCCAATGAGCAGATCGAAACGGCAAATAAGGGAACTATGAGGAGAAAGAACATTGCGAAGCTCATGTTTTTCCTAAGTGATCATATACCTCATTAGTTATTAGCCTGATATTTGTAACATGAAAAGCTTGGTGACATATGAATAGGGAAACAGATATTCATGTTCCTCACTGAACTAAGTAAGAAATTCATAATTTAGTTGATATAGATCCAGTATGTCCAGAAATAGAGATTTAAGAGATTATATCACCATGCCTAGATGGCTGTAATTCAGAGCACTAATGAGAAGCAGATGAATTGTCAACAGGAAATGCCTATAAAAGAAAAGTTACCTTATTTGTTGGCTTGTTACCAAGACCAAATTTGTTGGCAGGTTTACCATCAGGGATCTTGTAGTCTCTGAACCAGTCTCTGATTGCAGTCAGAGTGCCCTGCAAATAACTACCAGATTAATCCCTGTCATTCTATCAAAGAACTGCTTTCAATATGAAAACCATATTTCAATTAAGAAATTTATTTTTTTCTTGTTCACTATAAGACCTCAAAGTTAGTATCCCCACTCTCAATCAGCCACAATGATATTATCAACTTAAAGTTATTCCGGTTGAAGATTCTAACACATAACAATATGAGCCAAAACACATACGTAAATCACTAATTGAAAGGGACAAAATTTGATGCTAACTTCTAAGAATTCTATAATTCTAAATTCCTTCACCTCTTTACTTCCTGCCAAACCCACAAAGTCACTGGACCATTCCAATCATGACAAAGAAGTCTTGCACAAACTGTTTGAGCATCGAATTCAATCTAAACTTTTAGTGGTAGACTAGCATTTAGGCAATGAATTTCGTTAAAACATAGTCAGCTAACTGGCTCCAAATGATGGGTCATTCATGTGAGCGCTCAGCAAGAGAAAACAACTTACCGGAAAATGTTTTTCCACGTCATCAACATCATTAACAAGAGAAGCTCGTGGATCATCTACTGATATTGCAACAATTTTCCAGTCAAGTTCCCCCTCATCAATCATAGCCAAAGCAGCCAAGGGCTTGACTTTGAGAATTTCACCAATCTTTCCTCTTCTTTCACCAATTTCAACAACATCAACTACAATTAGAGGAAAAATGGCTGTTAAAGGACAGAGTTTTCCAGAACCAAAGAAGAAAAAAGTTACACAACAAATTCAGATGTTCAAAAGATAATCTTCACGATGTACCTGGGTCATTATCCCCTAGTGCGCCTTCAACATCAGAATTTGCAAGTGATGGGTCTTCCCATGTTTGTGGAAGTAATCCATAGTTCCAGTTTATGTTGTAGCTGAGAAGAACACAAGAAAACAGAAAAAGAAAAAAGAGGAATATAAATATTGATAATCCACAAGCACTTTATAGAAAAGGGGCATATGTAACAAAGCAATTGTGAGACAAACATCTGATATTCCGCATGAAAGTGGCTTAAGATATCACGTAAAGTGAGTTGCGGTACGACAGGAAGCTACAAAGGGCTGAATTAAGCAACTACAAGCACAGGTCTTAGGGGAAAGGTGGAGGTCATCCTATCAACAACAGCCCTAAACGAGAAAGTTGTATAAATGACCTGAGCTTTTTGAGTTATCCAAGTCTATATAATTATAAATGGAAATCAACAAAATCTGGAGGAATGCCTTAACGTGGATTCTCAGTTAATACTCACACATTTCAAACCAGAGTGCTAGAAATCACTTTAAAGAACTCTATCTGATAAATAAATGAAGTAAAAACAGGGAATCTCACGGATAATATCTTAGTTTGCCCTTTTTCGTATCCTGCTTGATGGGAGTGTACTGCTCATCAGTAGCAACCTCCATTTTAGCGCTCGATTCTTTGGGAATCTCTAAAACAAAGCTGAAAACTCCATCGCCCAAATGCAATGGAATGTCATGCCAAGGCGAAACCTGCACAAAGAACAAAATTCAGTTTCATTACTCAAAGCCAAAACTTACTTCCATTCACATTTAAACGCACGAGGAATACCCTTTACATGTTTGAAGAAATTCAAATCCTCGCTGACCTTCTAATAACAACACCTAGAACCAAAATCATTCCCTATACATCAATTCTTTCAACTCCCTCAGCAATTTCAGAAACAACTTTGTAAACTCAAATCAATAAAGCACAAAAATTTTATCACAATCACTCATTTCTCTCAACGGTTTTTGAAAATAAAATACTTTAAATGGGAGATACAGATAAACTATCTCAATACAACCCAAGTCAAGTTCAAAATCCATGAGGATAGTCACGCGTTGCATATTTATTTCCCCACGTAATAACAGACAGATAAGAAGTCACTATATCGCCAGAACTCGAAGCATCAGAAGTACAAATCTCCTGCATTTTCTCGCCTATTAACCACAATATATACACCATAAAGAAAAATTAAACAAAACAGAAAAGTGAGACAAACCCTTTTGCCAGAATGGTCCTGAAAGAACACCCGATAGTCAAGAGACTCAGGTTGGCCTTCTTCTTTGATCTGGAAATCGCTTGGGTTGTAAATAGCTTTACAAGAAAACAGCCTCTTTGATGACAAAAGCACTTGTCTTTTAGTAAAGAAAAGGTTATTAAAGTGGGCTTTGCTGCTCAAACGAGTTGGCCGTTTAAGTAGGACGCAGGAAGCAGTGGCGTTGGTGGCGGCGGCCATGACTCTCGCGGTGGCCATTATGGCGGAGATGGCGAACTTGTAAGAGAGAAAAGTGATTATAAAAAAAAGTGTGTATCTTTCGAGTTTGAGGCTTTGAGCCACAGAGAGGAACAAGTGGTGAAGCCAGATTGACCGCTCTAGTCGTATTATGGCGTAAAGTTTGTCGTCTAATTGGCAGTGGGTCCCACCACTTGAAGTCTCATGTAACATTCATCCGTGAATCTGACCCCGATCTCTTCCAAAGTGCACGAAAGGCAATACACTTGCAAAACAAAATTTTGGATGGAGAAATATTTAATATTCATAATTAGGTTTTTATTAGATCGTTATCTTCGGGTTAGAACTTAGAAATTAGAATCACGAAAACCTCCTTATATTAAAAAAAAAAGGGCTTTTACCAAAAAAATAAAACAAATCAAAACAAAACAAAAGGGACAGGGGAATCTTATGTATTAAAGTTTGTCCCAAAAAAAATTAAGTTTTTCTTTTCCTTGATATTATTAACGTGTTCAAAACAAAATTTAGAATCAGTCTCTATCAATTCGTAACTAAATAAAGAGTTAGTATACCGAATTTAAATATCGATTAATACTGGTCTATTTCGAATAATACTAGTCAATACCGAAAATTTTAAAAAATAAAGGAACTTTTTTGTCAGATTTTTAAAAAAAAAATTAAATCTCTCGTACTTTCTTATATCTCTCTTCTCCCTTTTTTCAAAGTTTTTAAATTAGTTATTTTATTTAATTCAACTTTTATAGTCATTAACTTATTATGAATTTTTAATTTTTGTTTTTAAATAATAATAAATATTTGTATTACTAATAATAATTATAAATAAAATAAAATTTAAAAATAAATTATTTTTATTTAAATGTATT
>JANTNU010000234.1:35857440-35872648 GCA_024752395.1 Erythroxylum havanense
GATGCATAACGGCCACATCCAAACCCTTTTAAGTAACCAAATCTCGAAATCCAACGGCTCTTAGATCCGCACTTCCCAACGGTCAAAATCCACGTCCTTTCCAAAAAACTAGCCGTTACTATTCCCTTTCTCTTTCGGGTGTGATCATATCCTTCAAGATTTCTACACCTTTCAGAAGGATCTCACCAGCAAGCCTCTTGGAGCAGATTCAAAGATCGATTCTTTCCTTTCCTATTCTAAAAGAAACCTTCCATTGCCAGTAACGCACCAAGTCATTTTTCTCGCAGAAGCATTTAATGGCGGCTTCTTCGCCTTCAAGCAAGAACCTCTCTTTTTCTTCTTGCCCTCAAGTGTCAAGCCGGCTGACGAACACTAGTGCAAGAAACTCGGAGGCTAGTGACCCCATGAGAAGGAGTTTTAGTGGGACCCCATTTGCTAAACCACCCTCCATTGTAGCTGGTCACAAAGGGGGCTGCTTTAACTCTAATACTCCTGCTAATAGCCCTTCAGGTTTGAACAATTTAAATTCCCAGTTCCTTTTTATATTTTTTTCTTTTCTTATCGATCTTTTTATTGGTACTAATAGCCCTTTTAGTGATTTCTGTTGAAATGTGAAAATTGACAAAGACCTTTTTGTGGGATTCTTTAAAATTTTTAGTCTAGTGATTACTCTGTCAAGAAACTTTCGCGTGATTTAGCTGTTTGTATCAATAGATATAAATGGAACCATGGAGAAATTTGAAGTGATATTTCAGTTGTAGGGTTGGATGTTGTTACAAGCGCCTTTATATGTTAAAATTAGTCAATTTCCTTTCTGGGATTGTAATTTTCCTAAATCAAGTTCTCTTGTGGACATTCATCGTTTTCCGTTTCTACAGCAACTGCATAATTTGGATTTTATTTTTTCTTTTTAACTTCCAATTCTGGCTTTCTGGTTTTTGACCAATTAATCCTGAATTTCAGATTGTCCACGGAGACACTCCATTGGAAGAGAAAATATCATCGTCTCTTTGCAAGATCACGATGACAAAGAAAACGGCAAAGACCATAACTGGAAATCGGCTAAAGGTCGTTCGCAAGCTTCTGTAAAGGGTTCCAAGAACTTCATGTCTCCAACAATCTCTGCAGCCTCAAAAATTAATGCATCCCCAAGAAAGAAGGTGTTGACTGAAAGGAATGATCATATTCGCAGCTCTGTGTCATCGTTTGATGGAAAATGCCCTTCAACAGAGGAGTTGGATGCAAAGACTGAAAAGGGTTTGAATCAGAAGAAAGAGGTCTCATTTGATTCAACAATAACTTACTTGGGGGAAGGGGAAGCAAGTATTGAAGACAAAATGGCAGTAAAAGACATTGATTTGATGTCGCAGACAAATGCCAAAGATGATTTGTGTTTGTTTTCAGGAGATTTACCGGTGGAAAATGATTGTGTTAATCTTGATCCGAGTTTTATTATCAGTCCCGGAGTTTCGTGTTCTTCGCCAATGCCTGCTTTGGCACCTCTTGATGCTGATCCAATAGCGCCTCCTTATGATCCTAAGACAAATTACCTCTCACCAAGGCCTCAGTTTCGTCATTATAAGCCAAACCAACGAATCGATATGTATCTTAATAAGGAGACAGACAGCAAGCGACTTGACCAAAGTTTTCTTTCCGACTGTTTGTCAGATACTGAAACCACCGAGGAAGAAACCGACTCTGATGTTTCACAAAAAGAATCTGAAGACCTATATTCAGATGAAACTTCGAAAGAAAAAAAAAAAGAGGAAGAGTTGCCAGTATCTGGATTCATCTCCATCAGTCCTGAAGGGGCTGCTGTAGCAGCAAAGAGACTGTCTAAGCCACATTTCTTTAAAACAAAAAAGTTCTTTGCTTTATTTTCAGTCCTTGCTATTGCTTGCATATTGATGTCGCTGACAAATTCACCGATCATAGATTCCTCTTTGCTTAATAATCTGGACTGCTCTGAGCTCTATGTTCCACATGAGATCTCAGAATTCACTAGAAAAAGTCTAGACGATATAGCTGAAAGGTTCAAGCTGCAGTTATCTAATTTGCTTTCTTATGGCCACAAGATGATTTCCAGCTTCAAAGATCGTCACGACCTGGGAGCCTTGCAGTATGCTAACTTGACCTGTTTGCTGAAGGATGGTTTAAACCATGGCTACCTAACATTTGATCATGGTTCTATAGGAGCAAAAATCAAGGATGATAAGAATGTGTTTGGGCATAGGCAGGATATTGAACCATTGGAGGATGACATAGAAATGATTGAAGGGGATGATGACCAGGGATCTGAAGAACACGAGGATACTGAATCAACAATACCAGACGAGGACATTGAAAAAGTTTTAGGGGGTGACTACCAGGGATTTGAAGAACATGAGGATACTGAATCAACAATACCAGATGACATTGAAGAAGTTTTAGGGGGTGAAGAACAATTACGGTCTGGAGCAGAAGACAACTCTGAGGTTTCAGTGGAATGGAATATTCCTGAAACCGAAAACTTGAATATGGCATCACAAGATGGAATGGCCAGCCCTGGCAATTCAGTAAGAGTTGTGACAGAAGGCAGAAGCAATGTTGAGCTCAGGACTGCAGTTCTCCAAGACATTATTACAGTTACTCAACTCAATGAAAATCCGGCAACAGAAGTAACTGAAGACAGAATTGAAGCTGCTTACACTTTTGAGCTTAGCAGCGCAGTTCTCAAAGACGTTAAACCTGAAATGCTTGATGCTAGGCAAGCACAAGGCGAAAATGTCATGAATTCTGCTCAACTTGAATCCATTTTGGCGGAAGAAATCCCTAAAAGCCGGCAATTGGCGGACACTTCACTTACTAATCAGCGAAATTCAGAATCACTGGACTTCGCACTTAACCGATACATTTTCTCACCAAAGATCATAGCGGCAATTTCCTTGCTTGCTTGGAGCCTCGCAACAGCCGCAACAATCATTTACCTGAAGAATCGAAGACCGGCTACAAATACAGATGCTGCATCTGTGATGTTGCCGTCACTGAGTAAGAAACTAAATCGAAGTCCCCTGTTAGCTACCTCAGAACACATAATGCAGGATATGGAAGAAGTAGATGTGGTCGGAGAGTCGTGCCCTTCAGAAATGAGCAGTTTCAGAAGCAGCTCATATTACAAGAAGAAAGAACTAGCAGGGACAACTGAAGCTCTAAGCCATGAAAGGAAGCCCAGGAAGCATAATAGCAGAAGGGAATCATTGGCTTCATCAGATTATTCAACCGGATCGCCTTCTTATGGCAGTTTTACTTCATACGAGAAAGTTCCCATCAAACATGTAAGCATATCTTCGTTTTACATTTATTCCACGCATTCTAAAACTTGTTTTGTTTCTCATATTAGTTGTGTCCTTTGCTCTGGTTTTGAAGGGAAACAAAGAAGAGGCGATCACTCCAGTTAGGCGTTCTAGCAGAATCAGAACCCAAGTCACTTCTACGTGACATAAGAAGGCGAATGATTTCTGTGCAGATGATTCAGATGTGTCTGAATATAGATTCGTTTTTGTCACTGATGAGACGACCTGGCATAGTTGATTATTGTAATTGTTTAGCTAATGAACTATAGTTTACTTTGCTGATCTCATTCATGGCTGTATTTCCACTTCTCTTTTATAATTTGCGCACAAGCCATTTGATTTATGAACAAGTTCTTATGACAATTTCATATGAAAACGTGAGAACTATAGCTTATCAATGACCTACACACGTGACAATTTCATATGAAAACTTGAGATACACTTTGCTGTATCCCCACCATCCAAAGTAAGAATGTAGTTTTATATATTTATTTAATACATAATTTTTTATAATAAGATCACAATACAAATAAATTGCAAAGTTGTTGTTATTAGCATCTAAATTTTCTTATTCATGGGATAATTGAAAAAAAGTGATTCATGCAAATATGCAAATCAAGATGTTTATATCACTTTCTAAGAAAAATATTGTGTATGAGTTTTTATTTTGAATTTTAATCTTTATCTTTTATATTTTTATTTGCATTTGTTTTACATGTACACATTTAGGTAAGTTAAATGATGATAAATAGACAATATACACATTAGACCTAAAAAAGGAAAATTTAGATCAATTTTTTAGAGATATATGCTAACATCTTTATTAACAAGGATATATTTTATTAATATAATAATCTTTGATCATAATGTATAATTGAAATTTCATTCTTCGACTTTTAGTTTAAACACCAGAACTCAATACAAAGTTTGGATGAATGTAAATATTCTATATGTGATCTTTTCTACCAAAAATGAATCTAAGTTAAATTTGGAAGAAACAAATTGGGATGACGTCATGTGGGGTTGATAATTTTTAGAGAGTAGAAATTTTAAAATTTTTAAACTTTTAAATGAGTAAGGTAAGATCTCATTTAGGATGAATTAAGTTGAAGTGAGTCCCAACAAAAATTAGATTAGAATGGATGAACATTTATCTAAAAATATATACTAAAAAATTGAAAAAGAGGTAATTATTGTGACATTTTCATAATATTTTATAGTTCCTTAAAAGAAAGTATATATTCATTGTCACGACCCAGTATCACATCGGACTTGTGACAACCACCGCATACCTAGGTTAAGGATATTTACAATATCCTTAATCCGACTATGTAAGACTAATTAAATATCTCTCTCTTTCTGCTTTTTGAAAAATTTAGGTAGCATAATCACTGTATTTTAAAAATCCCAATAATCAATCAAATACCGGCAAACAATTTTAAGCACACTTTTATAATCTCATCTAAAAATTTTACCACAACTTCAGGACTTTAAAATCCACTCAAAGCAATCTTACAACAGTATCAAAAGTTTATACATAAAGTCTTTTACAACAAAAAAAATCAAGAGTTAAATTTATATAATCATAAAGCATATCAACATAACTAATCTAATAAAAACAATCAAACAGTTCATGAGCCACTATGTAGTTAAAGTATAAAACAAAAACTACCCATATGCGGTAATACCCTGAAAATATCAAAAGACCGCACAATCCACTCAGAACTTCAAGTTTACTAAATTAACCTGCATTGTTGGAAGACAAAGGGAGTGAGGGTGGGGGTGGGGGTTGAGTACACTATGTACATTGTGAGCAGAAAAAACATATATCACAAATAGAACTCGATATATACCAAGACGATATAAATAACCTATGAGATGAACATACATCATATAAAAACACATAGGCCTAACCTATGACTCAACGTATACTGGTTAGGAACCACATAGGCCTAACCTATTAATCACTCATTAGATAAACTTAGGTTCCAGTTCCAGTACACAAAAGCAGAAAGATATCAAATTTATAAATCAAATTTTGTCAGAAAATAAATATCAGAATAAACTAAAAAATTCATGTATGTCACCACTAGTCTACAAAATTATATTATATAAAAAAGTAAAAGTTTTATATCAAGAAAAAAATTATAACTAACAAGTTCAAAACTTTTAGTACTGATAACACTGTCTTTAGTTTAAAAAATAAGAAAAATACAATGAGCAACGTTTTTATATATCTCATAAAAAAAAGTCGAAAATAAAAACTATGACGAAGGATTCAACCGAATGATCGTGAAGAAAGATTCAAGTGAATGCCAAAATATAATAAGATTCCTATTTAACAAGAGCCATCAAAGAGTTTGACTCTTCCTAATCTAATCAAAATTTTAAACATATATGTATAACTATAAAGAGTTTGACAAATGCAGTATAATCAAAAGATCTTATCTTCTAATATATTTTCATAATTATAAGAATATTGTATATGATGTTAGCTAATTTCGGAGTATGAGACAGAAAATTGTAAACATTATGTGGTAAGTGTTGGTATCTCTCCAAATTCTAAATACTAGCTATGTGAGTTTTGTAAGAGTGATTTTTATTTTAATTACAAGTGGTGGGCTATTAAGTGAAGAGTTTTTTTTTATTGGCCCATAAGTTGTAAGTTTTGATGGCTTATTGGAGAAGTCAATTTATGATAAGATAAAATAGGGTTTACCATTTTTCGTTCTTGAGTTGTATTGCGGTAAAAACCAGAACGAATGAGAAGAAAATGAGAGGTTTTCTCCATTTTTTGGCATGTAGGAAGACAACTGTTTGATGAGATAATCAAGAATAAGTGGATCATCATTGACAGGTATCTGGTGTTAGTATCTCTTAAGTTTGTAAAGAGTACTATTGATTAGGGTTTGCAAATTTGTACTAGAACCTAAATATAATTGTACTTGTCATTGAGATTGTTGTTGTTGGTCGTCGATTGTACTCTTAATTATTGTAATGTATTGATTTTAAAAGATCTGGACCGTGAATTTTTTCCCTAATTGAGAGGGGTTTTTCACATAAAATGCGCGTAGGTTGATTTAATTTCTTGCATTTATTTCTCTTGTTATTATTGTTGTTGTGGTTGTAGTTATGATAATTTTTTTTCCAATAATAAGATTAATAAAAGTAATTTTTCCCAACAATTCTTTATTTTATTCCCAGTTGTAGTGTTTGCATTGCCTTTCAGACTTTCATTGGTTCCATTTCTTTCCCAAGATTGATTTCTTTGTTCCTTAATTTACGCCTTCAGTTCTAGTTTTCAACATGTATCGAATGTCTTATAACATGTTTAATGATATGTAAAGGATCTCGGCGCATGCCCTCTGCAGTTCAAGGTACTCCATAGTCCATATTATTACGATGCTGTTTGACAACCACCTACGTTGGGCGTTAGTTGAGAGAGCAACACATTAAAAATTCGACGAGTAGATCTATATATATACATATATATATGTGTATATATACACACATATATATGTATATATATACACATATATATATGTATTTATATTCTTGTGATGAAGGCGTGACATTGACTCTAAAACATCGAATAGATATCTTATATATAACAACATAATGCAAGTTTATCTTTTATTCATTATTCTGCTTTGGGCAACCATGCTCTTATTTTAACACATAAGAAGCTTATTAGGCCATAAGCTCCATAACTTGATGAAGTACGTACACATAATCAGTAAGGACGTTGGTTTTTGTAGTTGCCCCTAGGTTCATAGTTGCAGGAGATGATAGTGCCTCCGTTGTTGCATCTCGCTTTAGCACACCCTAAACGGACTGAGTTACGCCAGACCACCTGAGTATAGTGTCCGCACTTTCCACGAAGACATCTATTCAAGTTGTAGCTGTAGTTTGGCTTTTCATCCACCCACATCTTCACGGCCGCCCTGCCTGTCATGTCCGCGCTGTACCATGCAAGGTTCTCGCCATATGGTCCGCCGGAGTGCACCATTCTGCAGTTTCCCTTGAGTTTATTGACGTAAGCTCGGGCATAAGCCGCCACCTTATTATCCCATTTCATGGGTCCAACACCAACTCGTGCACGAGCTGCATTGTGAGCGTTTAGGTAGTCTTGAGGTGTGTTTTGAGCATTTGATTGGTGTAAAAAGGCTAAGGTAATGAAGCAAGCAATTGCTAAGGAAGTGAAGTTGTAGATCCCCATATAAAATGGCTCGGTTTCAGAAGATAGACAAAGGTAAAAGTGAGAAAACTTAGTTGAGATATTTGGTGAAGAATGGAGGGAAGGCTGAGAGGTATATATAGGAATGCCGTGTGGAAAATTCGTCAAGTTTGTATAATATAAAAATCTAAAATTTATTATTAAACAAATGGTGGATTAGTTAGCTAGGAAGACCATTATCGACTGAAAATAAATACATTTTTAGAATATGTTTTAATTATAAAATTTCATAATGTTATCACTATGATCATAACGATCAATCATTAGAATTAAAGTTGCCAGTTTTCTTATTATAATTAAAATGAGCATGTTTATTATATTTATCATGGTTAATTTTTGTTTCAAGGACCACTTTAAATATTAAGGCGGATTATGTTTGATTAAATGTTTCAAACCCAGTCGGCCACCAACAGTTTCGAGTTGTTGACTAAGTAATGGATGACCAATATAATTAATATACTATTTTTTGCAAAACGTTGACGAGAACAAGCCAACCCCCTAGAACAAACCATGAAAGAATTTCAGCCTTGCAGAGCTATTGGTTTTGTTTGTCTTGAAACACATACAACCAATGTTTTAAAATTCGGATCGGTCATCAAACCAGAAACCTTACTGATTATCGGTTTGATCGGTTCAACCACCGGTCGAACCGGTGTGACATCATAATTATGCAATAATTATATTTAATTATATATAATATTAATAATATTTAAAAATACAAAAATATACAAAAAAAATAAAATAAATAAAAATTTTATTGAACCAGTTGTCGGATCAGTCCGGTTTGACCTATCCGACCGGTCAATTGACCGTTTTTTTGTTTTTTTGCATAAAGGGGAAAAGATTACACCGAAATTAAATGAGTCGGGGGAAACTGGTCTCCGACATGTCCTCTAAGAAGAGAGTGTGACACCCTGAAGGTGGTACATCAAAATAAGGGACGCCAATGTCGTCCTGTCCGGCCGGGTCGGCGAGCCAGTCGGCACATCTATTGTCCTCTCGGAAGATATGGCGATAAACAACAGACCAGTTCCTATAGAAGAGTTCCCGTATACCCATGACGAGAGGGATGCCCGACTGAGAGCTGGAGGTCACAGAGGATAGGAGTTGGTGCACCCTCATCGAGTCCACTTCCAGCTCGATCCTACGGAAACCCAATCTCCAAGCGAAGGAGAAACCGGTGTAGACTCCCCAGAGCTCCCACTAGTTCAATTGAGAACTGATTTTTAAGGATGAATCGGACCAAATAGCCGATCGGTCATTGATTGAACCGATCAGACCGGCCGGTCCGATCCGATTTTCAAAACATAGCATACAACCGACAGAGAGTCAAATATAAAGATCTTATTAATTAATCCGTTTTTCTTTTTACGATGTTATGTCGGCCAAAAATTGCCATACGTGAACGGAAAACCATGAACTGGTACTTATGAAAACTGTGAATCCATGTGCTTATGAAAACTGTGAATTAGTTCACAGTTTCCATAAGTACCAGTTGCCATACGAGAACAAAAAACCATGAACTGGTACTCATTATTATTCATTGTAGGTTCTCAACTCTATCTCTCTCGTGCAGCTTTTTTTATATTGGAATTTTGGAATTAAATCCCTAAACTTGTAATTTCCTATTGGAAGGGTATAAGTTGTTTCCACATCAAGTTTTTGTGGGCTTCAGAAAAAAAAAAAAGAGTCAATTGTCAATGAATGGAATGTGAATTCCTCCACAGAGACGAAAATAAAAAGTTATTCTAAAAATCTACTTTATCTAGCTAGTGTTAAGAAGTGAGGTCCATCAGAGGACACAGAATGATAATACTGTGATATGGTACATGCGGTTAAGTCACCTTAGTTTGCAAGAAGATGATATAACTTCACAAAGAGAGCTTATTAGAGGATGAAAAACATGAGAAGGAAGACTTTTGTAGTTCTCATCCTTTGTAAAAAAGTCTCAGGTAACCTTCAATGATATAGTGTTTGGAAAGCAACATAAGTTGAGGAAAACAAATTGAAATGACATGTCAGTGTCCATAATAAATAGTACTAGTACAAATTAGGTTGTAAAAGCGGTACTATAGAGTAAATCACAACAAGAAAAATGAAATTTAGTAACGAAAATTATCGTTGGAATGTATATACATTCCATCTGAAAACTTAGTTAGCGAAGGAATTTACCAATAGACCAAGGCGCCGGAGATACAACCGTAGGTAATAATTTGCGACGAACAACAGAATGTCCGTCGCAAATTTACTAATAAAAATTTTATATACCATCGATAAATATACCGACGATTATTCTGCGTTGTCTTCGGTCAGTAAATTTATCGACAGAGAATATTGTTCGTCAGAAAAATTACCGATGGATTTGTTTATTCGATCGGTAAATTCATGTTGTCATTATTGACGGTTATTTGTTTTCCATCAATAAATCGACAGATTTTACCGACAAACTTTGTTTTTCTGTCGGTAAATTTACTAAAAGCTATTTTTAATTTCCCATAATTAAATTTTATTTGATGATGTTATGGTTGATGCATAATTTAAACAGTTATGAGTTATCTATTGATAATATTTTGATTTGTTTCAACATTTAATTTGGTAAAATAAAAAGTTGATTAATAATATAAAGTTAAAATTATCTTAATTGATAATAAATTTTTTGTATAAAATAAGTATTTGTAATTCATAAAAATGACGACAAGTATGTTATTCATTTGGTGACCGCAGATGCTCTGATTGCTGCAATGAGGTGCTACGCTTCTCCTTCAACTCATCCATCTCATTACAGAGCTGAGCTATGTACTCCATCGACTGTTACAACTGAATTGTCAATGTCTGCACTGTGCTTCAAAGCTCATTGATTTCATTGGTTGTCGACCTTAGTAAACAAGAGATGATCGAACTTTAAAAGGGGAGCTTATTGAAGGATGACGAATATGAGAAGGTAAACTTTTGTAAGTTTTGTCTGCTTGGTAAAATATCTAAAGTAACCTTCAAGGAAGTAGTATTTGAAGAGCAATATATGTTGGAACAAACATATGGAACAGACATGCTAAGGTCTACAGTGAGTAGTACTAGTTCAAAAGTGGCAATAGAATAACTTGAAACAGATATTAACAGGGTTGAAAATTCTAGGTTAGGAGATAAAACAATTCTAGGAGATATGGTTCGAGAGACTCAGGCATATATGCCCTTACCATTGATGATTGGGATGTAACCATATTTTAGGAGACTAAAGAAAATTAGGAGAAAGATAGGAGAATGAGGGCTATAGTGAAAAATGTAAGGTTTCACAAGATTGGAACATTGATTGTATTCAAAGGATGAAGTTGATATTTTGATAAAGTTATTACATATGGAAAAGTACAAGTGTAGATTTATTACACGTGGAGAAGTGTAAGTGTAGATTGGACTTGGTCAATGCTCACATAGCTTAAAGCCTTTAGGGGCTATTATGGCATAGAGTGATTCTTGGTTGGACATTAGAAAATTTAAGTCAAGATGGAGATTTATGAGATATGCCTTGAATTATAGTGAAATAGAGTTTTAATATCTCTAGAAATATATAAAAATAGTGTTTTAGTGTTCTTAAGCTTCTATGGAAATATAATACCAATGACCTTAGGATTTTCTAGTAATAAAGTTTCACTATAATTAGACTCCTTACATGTAAATCTATCAATACCTTTTTAAGAGTTGTGTAAGTTATGATAGTTATCATATTTCTCTTTGTATAATCTCTTTTACAGTAATTTAAGAACTTTATCTCTTTTCTCATGGACGTAAGTCATGTTAATTGAATGACCTGCATTAATTCTTGAATTTTATGCTTCTTAATTTTCTCTTTTATTGCTTCCTCCTAGTACAATAAGTTGTTCATATACAAAAAGTGATCCATAACCTAAGGATTTAAAGTTTTAGGTTAAGATATGGATTATGTATGTAAATTACTCCTCCTAAATAAGAAAACTCCAAAATTTAACATAATGCAATTAGAAATGAGAGTTCGAAATTTATTTATTGTGAGTAATGAGTTATGTTAGAAGATCACTAAGTATTGAATTTCCTAATTTTTATTTTATAATTGATAGATGATTTCTTGCCTACTTACATCCATTACATGAAATAGACTATTTAAGTTTTATGCTAACTGAAAGTTGCCATGGTGATTGTAATTCAAATTATAATTTTCTAACTGTATTTTAGGTGATGAACTTCTTTTAGATTCATTCACTTATAAGGAAATATAGAATGGGATTTTGAGGGACGTAAGGAAGGTTAGTTTTTTTGTTTTGTTTAAATTTTTAGTTCATTCTTTTTAATTTTCATATTTTAATATATGAGAGAATAAGATGCTAATTCTCAATTTATCTTTCTAAAATATTATATTCTTATTTTAAAGAAAAGAGTTTAAGTATTGTCTTTCTATTTTGGCTTTTAAAACGGATTGTTAAAGGAGCACATGGATGTTGGTGCTCATCCTTTTATAGAAGAGGGTAGGTATCAAGTTTACTAATATTATTGACATAGTTAGATTTCATTTCAGTAAACTATGTAATAATTATCATTTTATTTAAAATATTTCTTGCCATAGTGGATTGAACTGATGCTTATGTACTTCACAAGAGCAATTTGCTTTTGACAAGAAGTATTTTGTGACTTACATAAAGAGATAACTAATGCAGTAATTGATAATTCTAACGATTATTTAACTTCTACACAAAAATCCACTGGACATTGTGGCTTATGCAATTGACCCCAATTTGCTCTGAGACTCCTCCGTTCTTCAATATTTATCCTGAAACACTACCAGACACATCAACAAATCTCAACAATATCATATTTAAGCTCAAATGATTATTCTAACCCATAAAACACTTAAAACACAATTAAATCACAAATTAACACAATTCTACCCTAAACACATACTAAACAATAGAATAAATGGCTAAATACATATCAAACTATACCTTAAAATATGATGCATTTCACACCTATCAACATCCCCACTTAAACATATGTTTGCCCTCAAGCAAAGAAAACAACAAACAACATAAAGCCCAAAACACACAATGCAGCAAATGAGACAATGGCTCCAACTTCACAAAATAATTTAACTCTAAGCACATCATTTAAGTTGTTCCAAATTATTAACATTTAAAATCTGCATCTAAGCACCTTGGACTCATAATATAAACTAATCAAAATTTTAATGTTGAGTCTATTCACCTCTATCACTTGCACACATACATTGATAATCATTCAGTCAAAGTAAAAGTGTAGTTATTCCTTAGTAGGTTTTCATGAAAAATCAAGCTACTAACAAGTTTGGTAGGTTTTTATTTGAAAACATTCTTTTTTGTTTATTTTTTAAGGATAGAAATCTAGTCTTTTACGTGGAGGCAAACATTTGTGATAAATGTTGATCCACTTACTCAAGTAAGTCATGTTGTTATTAAGCTGCTTGGTTGGAATGTCATTATAACTTTTTTACATAAAAACACGCATTTTTTATGCATGTCGATCCAATTACTCAGCTACATCATATTCTTAACTGGCTACTAGCTCTATTCATAACCCGAAGGGTAGCGAAATAGTTATTTTAGTAAAAATTATACAACCTTTTTAACATAAAATTTTGCCTACCTTATGCTTTAGCTAATCATTCTTATGAAAAATGTATTAATAATGCTACTTATTTGATTGTATTAAAATTATAAATGAGTATGGAAAATTCCTAGGGTGAATGGACTAACATCGTATCCTAATTAACCAACATATTTAGCCCTAAGTAACTTAGATCACTAATTTCACAATCTAATAAATCTTCGCTACCTAAAAGGCTATGTTTAAGGCTAAATCTATCCTGTTAAGTCCTAGCCATTGACGTATTCACATAATTCACATCATGCAACATAAATAAACTATCATACAATATGTAAATTCACACTCAAGGTAAAAACACGCAACCCTTCCCATACTTGAACAACACATTGTCCTCAATATAAGAAGGATACATACAAACACAAAAGGGGGAATGAAACAATATGTGAAAGGCAAAAGAACAAAATACTAGCAAAAATGAAAAGAAAAGGGTTAGAGCATGAAACCATCATGGTGAATGAGGTGGGATGTGTCGAAGGCGGAGACCAAATACACTTGACACCCAAGATTGTTGCCCTATCTTATAATTGCGTTCAAAAAAGTAACAGAGTTAGCACTCCAAAACATTCCAAATCATTAAGAACTTATTTTGAAATTTAAAACAAATCTACCTACGCAACAATTTAAACCTAACTAAACATACTAATTTATGGTCATAAGCTTGACCGTGTATCATTGGAAACTCAGTCGAGATCAATTATGAGAGACTTACTTCCACCTTTTTGGTTCAACTTCAGTTTATAGCTTGTAAGTAAGCTATAAATTGTAAAATGATCAGAAAGACAATATTGATAAAATTATGAAAACCAATTAAGCTCAGTAATATCCTTTTTTGAGCGAACTGTTAACGAAATAGGGAATAACAAAAATTCCTGAGTCTTTCATCAAATCCAGTAGTTTGTCCTGTAAGAAGGTGAGTTGCTCTCTTTCTTCCTTAATCACCTTCATCTCCTCTGCTTCTTCCGCTTCACGAACAAAGACTTTCATAGCTTCTTCAAGCTCATGTCTATTTTCATATGTTCTTCGTCCTTTTGTTCTTTAGAAGATTTGAACACATCAATTTTCCTAAACGAGCTACTCTCCTTAGATTCTTTAATACATCATTCATGTTGAATGTCACTTAGTCATCATTAATCCAAAGGATAAGGTTCTTTTCATGGACATCTACCCAAGATTTTTCAATTTTCAAATATGGTATATCAAGAATTGGTGAATAAAAGGGATGGTTGACATTCTTTTCTTTAATCTCTTTCTTTGTCTTTTTCTTGTCAATAAAGTAGGGTCCAGTTTGATTTTCCACTGGTCCTTCGGGCTCTCCCCCATTCTCAAATGTGATAGTCTCATATTGCTCTCTTTGATATATTTCCATATTACTTAGAGAATCTTTCACACTTCTTTTACAAAATTCACGGGAAAGCGGTCTTACTCGAATCTCTGGGTTGTGAATAGACAAGGCATGATTTTTCGTTAATTGCTCTTCTAGTCTCTTCTGGCCCTCTTTCATGCCCATGAGCTTTCCCAGGATCTTGTCCAATTTAGAATCCGATGAATTGGATTCATCTTACTGAAGTCCTAAAAGGCCTTAACTGTAACATCCCGTTACCGGAGTGACGGGTGTATCGGTGATTTGGATCGGGTTAGGATTTGGTACAGGCCAAGTGTTGCATTGCACATGCATTACAGTTTTGACAGTCATTGATAAATGATTATTGACTGCATAAATATATATATATGTACATACATGTATGACGATTCCCGACGTGATTGTGAAATCGAAAATTTGGTTATAATAGGTCAGATGATGATTGGATTGAGAAAATTTGGAAATTGAGTAATAAGTGCAATAATTAGGTTTTGAAAATGAAATTGGAATGAAATGGAATTTAGAGGAATGAAAATTTGAATATGAGTATAGGAATGCGTAATTGATGATTTTATGAATTTATGGGAATTTTCCCAGAATTTTTAGAGTATTAGA
>JANTNU010000234.1:35882642-35894913 GCA_024752395.1 Erythroxylum havanense
CTCTAGCATGCCACCCTCGCGGGTCACGGACTCGGATATCACTGTAGATGTCGGGTTCGGGTCTCGTCGGGTGTGGGGTGCTACATTAACGCCCTAAATGTGTCCTTACATTATTGGACTAATAGAAATTTGGGTGGTTTTGCCACTCTGAAGTATACATGTTCTAGTAAGAATCGTTACTTCCCCAACCATATTGTGCCTCATTGTAATTCGCAAAATTTCTTTACTCCCTATAATATCTATCTTTCATCATTGTTCTTTTAATTTCTTTTTGACATCTAGCTCTTCAGATGTCTCATTTCTCATTCTAAGATGTCTTGTTGTGTCTCTACTTTACACCCCAACTTCTTTCTTTATTTTTTTAAAAACAAAAGATATTGAAAAAACCTTAAACTAATCGCTTCCCCGATAACGGCACCAAAAACTTGATCGTGGTTTTCCAATGTGTGTAAGTTTTAATTACTTAACCTCGATAATCTATAAGCACACGAGTCATCCGCGTAGTACCTAAAGTGTCGATCCTACGAGAAGGGATAATCTAATCCTAAAATCTAAGGCTAAACAATCGCAAAAATTCAAATATAACGAAACCAAAACAAGAATGCAATTCAATCAGGCAAATCAATTCAAGAATCAATTACAAAATTATTAACAATTTAGCAATTGCAACACAAACTCAAGAATCAACCTAAGGAACTACCAATTGATAGCGAAGGGAATTTTACCTATCTTTAATGCTAACCTAATCAATTATGGATTACTGGATTATTGATTCTAGACAGCCTTAGGGTTGATTACTCTCTCTCGAGTTATAACTATTAACTCTAATTTATAAACCCTAATCAGATTATGGGAATTGCAATATCTTGATTAACAATCTATTTATCTAAAACCCTAACAATCTCTCTTCGCACAATTTATTGATTTAATTTAATTCTTGTTCTATTAAATCACCTAACTATTGTTAGTCTAATTTAATTATTCTGCACTCAATTCACCCTCTCAGTTTATCACTGACTTATGCAATTGTAGAAATTAAATCACAATAAATCCAATAAAAATACAAACAATCAAATTTCATTAAATTCAAAGATAAAACCTTCGAAGGTAAGTTTTAGAACATCTTAACATTCAAAAATTCTATCATCATACTATTATTCCCAATTCTATACAATAATAAAAATGGAAAATAAATAGGAAATATGATCTAAATGGAGACGGGAGGCAGCGATGTCAAAAAACTCCTAATCTGGGAAATACGTCAAGTCGACTTCTTCTCCACTTCTCTCTTTCTTCAATTCTCTTTGGGGTTTCTTTGAAAGTGGCTAATGCAAAAGCTCCATCTTTTCATTCTTATAGTTCTATTTATGTTCTTTTGTGTTTAGGGGTTGAACTATGATTTTTTTGAGGTTCGAAAGGTCAAAAAGTTCCCTCAACATGTGAAGTTTGGAAGGCTGTGCATCTGCCCAACGTAAGCCACGATCGTTGCCTATGTCAGGTCTTTCTGTCATGATAATGGCCTATGGGCTATGCAGTTGGCCCCAATTTATTTTGAAAGTCCTCCATTCTTCGATCTTAACCCTGAAACACTACCAAACATGTCAAGGTATCTCAAAAACATCATATTTGAGCTTAAAGGATTGTTCTAACACATAAAACACAACTAAATCACAAACTAACACAATTATACCCTAAACACATAATAAATAATTGAACAAATGGCTAAACACATATCAAACTATACCTTAAAATATGATGTATTTCACACCTATCACTCATATTTATCACTTTTAGAGTTTTTGAATATCCTATTATTCATTTCCCTCTAAATGGAATAAGTTGAACAAGTGATAACCAGACTAATGTCAAGATGATCTCCTCTTTTCTTTTTGTATAACTTATTAGCCCATGTTAATATATCTTGCCACTCTTGGTGAAGACAACATAACTCCATCATATGTAGCATCCTGCTCTAGATAACTTTTGTGTACTCACATTGAAAAAATAGATGATTGATTGATTTAAAATGTAGATTGCAAAGCATGCTTAAGTGATCAGTAACTCAAATCAGTCGTTTGTCCTATAGTAAGCCAAGTAATAAAAGATGCCTTAGGCATCTAAGCTCTTTTCCAAACAATGTTAAACTAGTTAATCTTATGCTGATGTTGACTTATAGATTTAAGACAAGATTAGTTAGTGTAAACTCTTTTCCATTGTTAGGTAACAAATGTAGACTATCACCTCTTGAATAGTTGGGTTGATAATTAGGTATGTAGAGTCTAAAATAGAGATCTTAATTGTTTATTAGTTACCCATATAATTGCTTCAAAACTAATTGGATTATTAAGAAGAGTTTTGACATATCAAAAATTCATAATTCAATTCTTATCTATTTTAACTAGAATTACTTGGTTACATCTCGAGAGAGGGTAATTATAACTATTAGATATCTAGGTTCAAGTATTATTAAATCACAAAGGTTAGGTTGAAAAAAATAAGCATAAAAGTAATTACTAAGTTTTTATTATTGATTAATCACAAGTTCACTACTACTTTATTGATTGATCAATTGCCAATTTTATCTACTTTAGTTTATTTTCTAGCATTTATGTTATTGCTTACCTTAAACAAAGCATTACAAAACTTGTTAGCTGTCTAATAATAATCCTCATAATAAGGATAATATTTATACTTAAATATACGACTCGTGTACCTACAATATAAATAGATTAAAAAAAGTAAACCATCGATTTTAAGTGTAAAACTTGAGGTTTTCCATTTTTCTTCCTCCTATTTGTTATTATTGAATATCAGTTGTAATCTTATTGTAATGTTATGTTTATTGTATAAAGATAAAACTAATCAAAACTACCTTATGATAAAACTTATGATTCAATTACTATAAAATTCGGAGAAGAGTAAGAACCCATAAAGTAATCACTTCAAAATGAATTATCAAACTAATTAGAACTAGCAAGTGGTAATAATGACTCAAATGCTTTAAAACCAGGAGAAAAACATGGTTCCACAAGGGAACTATTTCAAAATGAAAGATCAAACCATTTAGAAATGGCATGCGATCAAGCTAATGATTTAAAGGCTTTGAGATAGGCAAAAAAATATGGTTTGATAAGGAGCCACCTCAAATAGTAAGACTAGAAAGTGACAATATGTTGAAGGTTGTGAACACTTGTGAACTAGTAAAACCTTATATTGGAGTTATAAGCTTAATTAGTTAGTTTTATGATGAATCAATAAGCATTTATAAATATCTTGGCTGAAATGTTTGCATAAACAAGTATGAATTACTTCACAATTAGAAATTTCTGGGTTTTTATTAGTGCTTGAAGGGCCTATTAATAGATGAAAAGTGTGTAACCTAACTACAAATTTGCATAAATAATGTCAGTAATATAGAAGCACTTTCTTATAAACTACATATACGCTCTCAAAACTCTCCATAATGGAATCAAAATTTCTATCAAGGAAATCAAAGTCTAATTATATTGTCATTAGCTTTATGAAAAATCAAGCCACACAAAAAAAACATGTCAATCTTATAGATAACCTTCTTCCTATTCTTCTAGACCTCAAGCGTATATAGCAGAAGGAGAATCAAACCATCACAAAAATGACTAGGTACTTGCTTTGGCAATACACACTAAATCACTTCTGATCTTTAAAACTTGTCTTTGCACTTAGATTACATTGGTAATAAGGATATTATAGTTGACAATAATGATGGCATATCTTGTTACCACCTTCACACTAGATAACGTTTTTTATGTACCTTTGATTAAAAAAGAACTTAATATCTATCTCTTGGTTTTGTAAACAAACAAAAATTAATTGAATTTTCTTCAAACAATTTTCTTATGAAGGATTTAAAAAAAAGAGTATGTCTAACTAATGGCTGGAATAAACACTTGTATGAGTGGTTATCCTTAACATTACCTATCACGTCTTCCAATCTTAATCCTTCCACTTTAAAGGTTTTATCATCTTAATTATGACATAACATCTTAGTCATCTCTTTCTTCAAATTCAAAAGGGAATTATAGTTAGTAATGATATTCCATCTTCAATTAATTTTAGAAATCGAGTGTGTGATTCTTGTCAAAGGTCACAAACTATATATCATTCGCAAAGTCCTCTATGTTTGTGATAACTCATTTTAAATTATATATTTAGATGTTTGGGATCATGCACTTGTAACTTCTTTTTGAAAGTTTTTAATACTCTATCATTTTCCTTTATTATTTTATAAGATACACTTGATTTTATCTTATAAAGTTGGAATCTGATGTGTGTAAGGTATTTGAGAAATTTTTAAAATCATTGAAAACTACTTCCACACCAAAATCAAGACCATTTATACTGATGATGGTTGAGAGTATTACACACTTTCATATTTTCAACTAATCATGTTGCATAATATATGAACTTTTCACCACAAAAACCTGAGCATGTTGGATGTGTCGAACACAAACGTCGCCATATTGTAGAGACTAGCCTTGCACTCCTACATAATGATTCCAAGCATATTCATTTTTGGTTTCATGCATTTTAAAAGGCTACATACCTTATCAATAGAATGCCTACTCTAGTAATAATTATGATATTATATACCACAAAATCTTTAGATATAATCTTAAATATACCTCACTTAGAGTATTTAGTAGTCTTTGTTAAATATGGCTTTGATCCTATAATATTCATAAACTTAAACCTTAATCCCAACCATTGTATATATCTCAATTTTCCTTACCATATCTCTCTTTCATTTTTTTAATACTCTCAAAGTCCAAATTATCTCTAGGTAAGTTATTTTTAAAAAGTGCAATACAAAACTAGGTTATTATAATATAAATGAAAACCTTAATTGAGTATGATAATGAAAATCTTAATCAAGTATGAACTCCTACTAGTAATGGCCTTAATCATGTTTTTTAATCTTTGTGTAACTCATTGTAACATTCTTATTCCCAATCCAACAATTACTTCACAAATTATCTCAACTTCATCCTCATCCAAGGTCAACCCTTAACATACTCTAGAATGGGTAAGTAGTTCATCCTTTTCACCTTACAACTCTACCATGCTTATTGTCAAAATTTCTCTCACTTCATATAATAATATCATTACTTGTGATGCATCTCTACTTATAGGACGTGTTAATTCTAATATATCCATGTACGATCATCGGCTCAATCATCATGAGTGATTACCCATTTCCAAAACCATATCAACAAACTAACAAATTTTTTTTCCTACATATGAGTTCCTAATCTTCACTCCAGGAAATCAAATTTATCTCATTTACCTAACCCAAGCCTACAAATACCCGTGATGCCGTGGGTGAACCATTTGTATCCCTCTATAAAAGAAATGACACCTAGTCCTTTGTCCCTTTCTCTCCTATACAAAGCATTATTAAATGCACGTAGGTGTACAAAATCAATAGGATGCTTGATGGCTCTATCGCTCGTTCATCAATGTCCGTTGAAAGAGAAAAAAAATGTCCTTGAGTTGATTACGATGAAGCTTTTAGTCCTATTATTAAACATGGTATTCTAACAAGTGAATGGGTTTTAAATCATTTGGATACTAATAATTACTTCTTGTAAGCCAGCCTCTCTAATTGTGTTTTATGTAACAATCCCAAAGGTTTATTGATCCTTAACTTCCAACTCATGTCCACAAAAAACAAATTAATATATGTCCTTAATCCTTCATTAAGCTCATAAGGAATGGTAAAAGATAATTTGCTCCTTCCATACGGCTTCACCATTTCTAAAACCGACACTTCTCTCTTCACGAACAATACGGACACTTGTACTGTATATATACTCGTGTATATGGATGATTAAGTATTTGAGGAAAAATAATAGAGAAATTTATACTAGTGATAAATTTAATGTATTCTTAAAGTGAGAAGAAATTAAAAGATAGTTCACTATTGCATACACTCTTCGAAGCGGAAGATGTTAAGATCTTCAGGAGAGAGAGAAAGAGAGGATTATTCTAGAAGGAGTTAGTTATAACTGTATGTACCTAGGGAGGTTATAAAAGGGGGGAATAGAAGTAGGGAGGGGAGGGGAATATTACGAAGAAGAATGGGCAGAAGGATTGTTACCTTCTGAGGAGCAAGATTTGCTCTGGTTAGAGAGAAACGCTAGGTTTCTACACTATAATGATATATACATTACAGTTATATAGAAATAATATAGATAGAACTCTAGTACTCTGAGATTAGAGCTCTAACAGAAGAGCAAATAAACAAAATTAATTTTAGAAAGAACAAGGGCAATATTAAGCGCTCTACGCCTAAGTAAGGCTTTCAAGGTAAGAAGCAGTTAATACCTCTTATTATATAATGAATCAGGTTCTTCTAAATGCAATTGAGTTGAAGATATCAATAGAGATAAGGATTGAGAAGTCAGTGGATTATTCCAACCTAAATTTGTTTCAAAGTCTTATGTACTTGATGTATACATCAAAAAAACCATAAAGTTAAATCTGAAATCTAGGAAATATTTATTTTTATGATACACTAATAGAGCAAGGGGTATCTCTTGTAGGATCTTGCTGCCTACAAAATTATTGTTAGTAGAGATGTCAAGTTTGTAAAAAAAGTTGCGATGGGAAGAAAAGACAATAAGAATTTACAAAAAAGTTTCGGACTGGAATTAAAAAAAAAAGATTTCAACAAAAGACTTCTTCTCAAGTAGCTTCAAAGCAAGATGTACCATATAACCAAGGTTAGGCAGTCATTAATTCTCCAGAGTCATTAATTCTACAAGAAAAACTAAATAATCCAGATTCATCTTATTGGCAATGCAGGAGAAATTTGAATTCTTCATAAAAAAATTTAGGAACTTATATTATTACAACAAAGAGGGAAGTTGATTTATAAGAAATTAGTCTTCAAGATCAGGCAAAATGCAGAAAATTAAATGAAGCGATATCGTACAAGACTGATAGTGAAATAATATTCTTAAAATGAAATAATATATGGGAATGACTTATATCTAGACAATTAAATGTGAGGAGTACTTCTCTATATTCTCTAACCATAAGATTTTGAAGAAAAAGGAAAAAAGAAATATAATTTGCAAATTGAGCAAATCATTTTTATGGTCTTAAAATGGTAGTTATGTGTTGGTACAAGAAATTTGATTCTTTCATCATGAGTACAATAAAATTAATACCAATCTTTGTGGATATTTTAAAAGGCTTGATACTAATGATTTCATTATTTTACTATTGTTTATAGAAGATATGTTATTTATAAATCCAAACAAAGATCTTATTATATGATTGACCGCATCACTAGCTAAAGAAATTGAAATGAAGAACTTGTGACTAACAAATTGGTGTGGCATCAAGGTAAAAACCCAAGGCATGCCTTTATCTTGTGGTTAGCTTTCCTTAATAAGCTACAAACAAGAGATCAATTTTTTATACCTTTGTCCCTAACCATTGTTCACTCACTTTTTGGATAATGAATCTATTAGACATCTTTTTTTTGAATGCTCATTTTTAAAATCAGCATGGTTACACTGCCTCAGACATTTTCATCAACATTCCAAACCTTTTAAATCTACAAGCCATTCAAAATTGATTCAACCAAAACCTCCAGCCATAGAAACATTGACCTCAACACTTTTATTATCTTGCTATCAGTTGTTGTCTATAACATATGATCCAAGAGAAACCTTAGAACCTTCAAAGATAAAGCCATGCAAGTGGAGAGGATCAACACTAAAGTGATCTTTCAAGTAATGGAATAACTTTGCTCAAACACCGAGAATAGGTAATTTGTGATTGTGGTTTGTTTTCTTCTATCTTGTAATTGCAGGTATTGGTTGATGTAGTCACTTCGAAAGCAGAAGGGAATCTAGTCCCAAGACCAGCCTATGTCTCCAATCAGTAAAGCACGGAATTGGCAGCTAAAAGACCTTCACAGAAATAACAAGATGTTTGCTAAGATAATCATAAATCCAAACAGCAGGAAGCTCACTCTTCGGATATTTAACCAAAGACGTGGGACTAAGCTGTTTGGGATAAAGGGCAACAGGGATGTAAGGAGCAAGGACAAGAACTGCAGCTTCAACAAAATGCCAATGCAGCAACGAGGCTTAACTCATGCAAGGTGGACGTGAACTTATAGCTTCAAATGTGGAAATGATTGTGATCTTTTGGTTTCTGCTGATTAAATGATAGTGGTTTTAATATATTTCTTTACTATGGCTTTCTGCAAATGTGTGTGTTGCTGGTAAGATGTGCCTTCCCAAAAGGCCATCTTGATTGGCATAGTCGTGTAGGCAGAATGTTGTGGCTGGCTTGATTCATAGAGTACTATATTTTACAGTTCTTCATGTTCTTAGGGTAGGTTATTTTCTGGTTATGGGAGAGTATGGCTTTCAAGGCAACCCATGGTTTGTACATAAACTTTTTTTTTCCATTTATTTAACTTCTGATTTACCAAAAAAAAGATTTAAGAAGATTTCATCCAGAACTAGTTATAGGTGTTAATTATCCTTGCATTGATAGTTAAAGATAGCAAAACAGTTATCAATCTTTCATCCAGTTATGGGACCCCACTCAAGAAAATTCATCTTCTTTGTATTGAAATTTGCAGAACTAAGGATCAATTACAATGCTTTCACCCTTATGCACGACCAGGAAGAAAGGCCACAAATGATATTAAAACGAAAAGACTGATCAATATGGTGGAAAGTAGTACTTGCAAGTCATTCTAGTTATTGATGTAAAAACAAAAGCAAACAGAAACTTTTGGAAAGTACACGTTTATGTTGTTCAGATGAGAATTTTATGAGAACATAGTTGATGCCTACTAGTCCATAGCTGGCCACTGTCTGAAACAATATCAAAATTCTTGTCGAAGGTAAAGAGGCTAAAGAGGCAGCAGCATCTAGTCATTTTGCCTAGAAGCAATATGAAAATGGTAAAAGATATAAGCAAGCTAAGCTTGCAGTAAGATTTCTGTTTACATGGTGGTGGCTTGATTAAGAAGATCCTTACCATCGAGCAGTTTTAGAGTTGGGTTAAATGGATGGTTCTTCAATTTCACAAATAAACCTAATACCTGCGTGGAACATCATATGCAATGGATATAGAGCTTCAACATTTACATGGATCTTCCGTCTTACAGTTGTCACGTACAAGCCCCAGTAGGAAATCCGTGAAGATGCGCTCATAATCTGGCATCTTCCCATATCCTGTGGTGATTTAAAAGTTGGTTATGGACTAAGAATGCAAATGTGAATAATCATTGCTATGGGGACCTGTATTTCATAACGAGTTTCGAATGCAGAAACTTTAAAGAATGCCAAGACTTGTCAAATAGAACAAAGCTAGCAGCACGATGAAAAATATCCAAAGTGATAAATGAAGTTGTCTACTAGAAAGGTACAGCAATTAGGTTGGGAATTCATGATACAGACTACCTGAAGACATGAGATCATATTTGCCTCCATTCATATAGTTTTCCTAATTCCGCACTTTGGCCTGTGTCCTAACATGGATAATATGAATGCTAGATGTATCTGACTTCGAAGAATTTTGGTAGCATGGAAAATCTTGCCTACCAAGCCTACGTTTTCCAATCACTCACAAATTTTGACACTGTGTGACCAACAGTAACAAATCCTCATCTAGATGATAGATTTATTTTCTTTTCTGTTTTACAACAAAAGATGAAAAGAGACACAATCCCATTTAATTTTTCCAAAGGGTCTCCAAGAGAACAGGATTCCACAACACAAGTGTAAATGAAGAATTAGACGTTTAAAGAACTAAATAAATGAACATAGTATACTTGCCAGGAAAGTAGTTGATGTCAATGACGTAAAATGCATCCTTTGTCCCATGTTCACGAATCATATCTATGTTGAATAATTGGAGACCCTACCAAATGAAGCATGGTATAGCTATCAGTCATATAACCAGGTGTATGGCATAGCCAACATGTACCATAGAAATGGGGGCAGGCTTCAAAAGGAGTTACCAATCGGCATCGAAGTTCCTTTGCGAGCCTCTCCAGTAAAGGACGCGGGGGAAGTTCTGTAAGGAAAATGCCATTTTATATGAAGAAAGCTGTTAAATCTAACAAACAATTGAAGCATGTTCTTTCTGTGCCTATCAAATTCTAGGCAACCGCATCAAACATGGCCCTTTTAAAAAGGATGAAGTTTGTTCTCCTACATGTTATATTTCATATGCATCGAAAATTGAATGGTTAAATCAACCAATTGGGTATACATGAAACTCTTGAAAGTTGGATGGAATTATATTGTTTTTTACGACAACCAAATGTTACTGCTTGCATAGAATAAGTGTACTGCAAACGAAAGTTGGGCATGACAATGATATAAGGTATTGTGTGCCTTTGATAACAGAAACTGAAGGCATTTCAGCGACTTACCTGCAATAGAGGGGTCCAGATCTGCATCATCAGCCAGAGATTCGGCTGAAGAAACCCTCGGGAAGGGAAACACCCCTGAAACTTTTTCTAGCTCACACTTATTAACATCGGGTAGAGAGAAACGCCGAACAACCTTTATAGCTTCTCCAACAATATAAATCTTAAATAGGATACCACCTAGAATTGAAGAGCAGTGGATAATAAGTTTCCTAGTCTTATATATATGAAAATAATTGATTTTCCCACTACGCACAATCATACCATGATTAACAAACTCCTGCAGTACCATGGGTGGTTCCAGTTCTGAGAGAGAGGAGTAATCATAAGCCAGGAATAATTCATGTGATTTGGCAGTCCCATCCACTACCAGTGGTTTTGCAACTGATATTAACAGTAGATATGCACAAGTTAAAAATGTTCAAGATCAAAATCACTGAGGAAAAAAATGCAAACAATTTGGGAGTATTTATTCATCCTCATTTCAGATCAAGTATTTCCATAACCATAATAAGTGGTCCCATTCAAATGAAATACAGATCTCATATCATTGAGTTTATATTTACCAATCGTAGGCACAAAATAAAGAACACATTACCCTTGGACATTTGAATGAGATTTCCATGTGATTCACAGTTATTCATCCTACTAGCATCAGGTTTGACTATTCTGTTGCTGGATGTTATGTTACATTGGCACAGATAATAAATTCCTACCTAGTGGCAACTTCAGCCCAGCTTTGGCAACTTGACAGGGGATTGATAATCGATCCTTCTCGACAACCATTTGCTTTGGCACACAAACTTTGCCTACACCCATAGTATACAAAATAACAATGATCAGCTATTTCATGGTTAGAAGTACAACATGAACTGAGTCACAGATTCTCCAGCATGCCTTATTATCCTTCACAACTTTTTATCGACAAGGCAGGACACAAGCTTAGACAAGGAAATATGAAAGCAATGGAAAAGTACAATCAAACAGATCACCATGGCAGTCAGACAAGTTAAGATCAGCAACATCCTGAAGCATGGACTGCCGATTGTGTAGATGTTGTATTGCATAAGGAGGATCAAGGATCACTACTTCTGGGTGTTTTTGCCTGTAATCCTTCAAGATGAAAATAGAACAAGAACTATGGATTATCATTTTTGTCTCTGCAGTAAAATCATCAACCAAAGAAGTTATGGGGAACATCCCATTAGTGACTAAAGACTATTGCAGTTGATCAATATAGCAGTTGTCAAGACACATGATATGCAGTAAAAAAATGTAATCAAACCATTGTAAGGTGAGATCATGCACTCCACAAGTCTTCAAGCCCAGCTATAGTTAACTACTACACACCATCTATATCCCTCTAGTTTGTAGCTTAGCTTAAGAAAACCTAAACCCTATGTAGATTGATCACAAAATGAAAATCCTCACTTATGAATGCTTGAGATATCAATTCCAGCTTGTCACAGTTTGAGATGGCAAAGGCTTAATCTGGACCTCGTGCCAGAAAAAAGATTTCAAGTCAAGACATCTAATGGTTCAACCAGTATTCATTAGCCGTTCGCCTACAGAAAATATGGATGGCCTAACTTTTACCAAAAACAGGCCATATACCAAGTAGCTGTAATTGATTCAATATGTGACCCACCAAGAATTATAAATAAAATAAACACATACATAAAGTTAAACTGACAAACCTCAATAAGTTGGCACCAATCCTTTCCTGAAAGCTACAAGCAACAGAGAGATCATCAGAAATTCAATCAAACACATAATTTGGCAGGAAAAGAAATGAAGAAGTTCTCAATTGGCTAATAAGCAATT
>JANTNU010000234.1:35916128-35935471 GCA_024752395.1 Erythroxylum havanense
AGCCAGGTTTTCAAATGAATACCCGAACCCAATCTAATGCCGAGTTTCGTAATGAGACTCAAGAAGTTTTAGGCCGACATGAATCCAGTATCCACCATCTCCATGCCACACTTGAAACCATTCTCACCAAACTCCAAAACATTGAGACCACCATCAAACCTTCAAATACTACACAAGATGAGAATCCTTTTGCCACTGGAAACAGCAGTACCGCACCAACCCAACAAAATCCTCCACCTTACCAAATGCCACCACCTCACCAAAATTTAAACCTGCAAAATTCACAGAACAGCAACTCAACCACTAACAGTAGTCGACAGAATATGAAGCTCCAATTTCCTACATTTGATGGCAGTGATCCGCAAGGCTGGACGTACAAGGCGGAACAATATTTCTCATTCAAGGAAATTCCACCGCAGGACCAAGTGCACCTCGCATCATTTCATTTGGAAGGAATCGCACTCCAATGGCATAGGTGGTTAACCAAGTTTCACGGACCCATCTCATGGGACGAGTTCGCTACAGCTGTAATCAAGAGATTCGGTCCCACCGACTATGACGACCCCGGCGAAGCACTGACTCGTTTGCGGCAAACCACTACAGTGGAAAAATACCAGGAAATGTTCGAAAGACTTTCCCATCGAGTTGATGACTTACCTGAATCTTTTTTGGTTAGTTCCTTTATTGCAGGACTCAAAGACGACATACGATTGGAGACCAAACTGCTAAATCCCCGAACATTGACAAAAGCCATCGGGGTGGCAAGGGTTGTGGAAGAGAAACAGTCCCTACAACAGAAAAATGCCACTGTTGCAAAAACTTCATGGACTAACAAAAGCAATCCAAAACCGAGTTTGTTGGGACCGCCTCCGAACTCCAAGACCGCCACCAGCAACGAGTCTCCACCACCCTTTCGACGAATCTCTGGACAAGAGGCAAAAGAAAGAAGGGAGAAGGGATTATGTTACTATTGTGACGACAAATACACACTAGGTCATAGGTGCGCCAAGCCTCAAATGTTTGCCATTGAAGATGTTATTGAAGAAGGGTTGGCAGAGCCTGCTTCCAATGAAGACGATGAGATGCCTGAAGTGTCCCTGCATGCAATTGAAGGAACCAATCACCCTCAGACCATTCGGCTACTTGGCAAGCTTAATGGGCGAAATGTGACAATCTTGGTTGACAGTGGCAGTACCCACAATTTCATGGACCAAAACTTGGCTAAGCAATGCGGATTGATGGTATCAAAAGATGAGCAGTTGAAGGTTATGGTCGCCAACAGGGAACAAGTGACGTGCAAGGGAATCTGTAAAGCTGTAAGTTTTTCGGTTCAAGGTTATCAAACTCAAGCTGACTTTTACATTTTACCTGTGGCCGCATGTCCAGTGGTGTTAGGAGTACAATGGATGGCTACACTAGGCCCTATCCAAACTAATTACAAGACCCTCACTATGGTGATACAAGAGAATGGCAAGCCAGTTGAATTGCAAGGCATCAAAACTGGAAAAGCAGGACCTCTCTCCATGAGAGAATGTAATATAATGCTTGAATCTAGTTTATTTTTGCAGGTGGCACCAATCGAACCTTACCCCAACCAACTATACACACAGATGTTCAACCTCTTCTCCAACAATACCAACAAGTCTTCTCCGAACCAAAACACCTACCCCCAAATAGAACCCACGATCATCATATACCCCTACAACCCAATAGCAAACCTGTCTCCGTCAGACCTTACAGATATCCCTTCTACCAAAAAACCGAAATTGAGAAGATGGTGCAAGAGTTACTCACCACAGGATTAATTCGCCCAAGCCGCAGTCCGTTTTCTTCTCCGGTGTTGTTGGTAAAAAAATCAGATGGAAGCTGGAGATTTTGTGTTGACTATAGGGCCTTAAATGAGATAACCATCAAAGATAAATTTCCAATTCCGGTCATTGACGAATTGTTAGATGAATTACATGGCTCCAGATTTTTCTCTAAATTGGACTTGCGATCAGGATACCACCAAATCCGAGTTCATAAAGAAGATATCCACAAAACTGCTTTCCGCACCCATGAAGGCCACTACGAGTTCATCGTCATGCCTTTTGGACTCACAAATGCTCCATCTACCTTCCAAGCATTGATGAATGAGATCTTTCGCCCTTATTTGCGGAAATTCATACTTGTCTTCTTTGACGACATTTTGATTTATAGCAGGACTTGGGCGGAGCATCTTGAACACTTGGGGCAAGCACTACAAATATTACAGGAGCAGCAATTATTTGCTAAAATCAGCAAATGCCAATTTGGAGTCAAGGAAGTTGACTATCTAGGACACGTAATTTCAGAAAAAGGAGTGGCAGTGGATCCAAGAAAAATCCAGGCAGTACTGGAATGGCCAGAACCACGGACGCAGAGAGGAGTTAGAGGATTTTTGGGCCTCGCGGGTTACTACCGCAAGTTCATCAAGCATTTCGGAGGTATGGCTGCTCCCCTTACTCAGTTACTAACAAAGAATGGATTTTCTTGGAATACAGATGCAGCTAAAGCCTTTGAACAACTCAAGTTAGCGTTATCAACACCACCAATCCTAGCTCTACCCGATTTTACTAAAGAATTTGTTGTAGAGAGTGATGCTTGTGGGTACGGAATTGGAGCCATATTATCCCAAGAACAGCGTCCCATCGCCTATTACAGCGAAGCTCTAAAAGGAGCCGCACTTCATCTTTCCACATATGAAAAAGAAATGCTTGCCATTGTTAAGGCAATTCGCAAATGGCGACCCTATCTTTTGGGACGTCCTTTCCTGGTTCGAACTGATCAAAAGAGCCTTAAGTTTCTCTTGGAACAAAGAATCACGACTCCTACCCAAGCAAGGTGGTTGCCGAAGCTCCTTGGATACGACTACAAAATTGAATATCGCAAAGGAAAGGAAAACCAAGGTGCAGATGCACTATCACGACGAAGCGAGTGCAACATGTCGGTGATATCACTTCCAGTTGCCGAGTGGTGGGTGAAATTGCAAGAAGAAGTGAAGTCAGATCCTTTTTACACAGAAGCCAAACGCAAAGATCATCTTGGGAGTGAACTGTTGTTTAAAAATGGGGTTTATTATCATAAAAATAGGATTTATCTTAATCCTAAATGCACTTTAATTCCTTCTTTACTGGTTGAGTGTCATTCTACTTCTACAGGGGGCCATTTTGGGTATCTTAAGACGTTGGCTAGAATTAAAAGGGACTTCACATGGCTTGGTTTGCAGCAAACAGTGAAGCAGTTCATTAAGGAATGCTCTGTCTGCCAACGCAATAAATATGAAGCAATGAAGCCAGCTGGTCTCCTTCAGCCTCTTCCAATACCAAACCGCGTCTGGTCAGAGATATCAGCAGATTTTGTGGAGGGGCTTCCTTCCTCCAATGGTTATACGGTGATCCTTGTGGTAGTAGATAGGTTATCTAAATATTGCCATTTCATTCCTATGAAACACCCATTCACTACTACTGACGTGGTTAAAACATTTGTGCATAATATTGTCCGTTTACATGGAATCCCGGAAACTATTGTTAGTGACCGAGACAAGATATTTACCAGTGCCTTCTGGGATCAAGTGTTTAAATTACAGGGAACGCAACTTCTAATGAGCTCCAGTTACCATCCTCAAACTGATGGACAAACCGAAGTCTCCAACCGCATATTGGAACAATATTTGAGGTGTTTTACAAGTGATCGACCGAAGAAGTGGTTTGACTGGCTTCCATGGGCTGAACTCAGTTACAATACTAGTCAACATTCAGCCACTCAGTTCACCCCCTTTGAGATTGTCTATGGACGTCCTCCACCATCACTCACTTCTTACATTCCAGGTACTACCAAAGTTGCAGCAGTAGATGATTTTCTCAAAACTAGGGATGAGATTATGCGAGACTTAAAACGGAACCTTCGACTGGCCCAAGATCGCATGAAAATGCAAGCAGACAAAAAAAGAAGGGAGGTTGAGTTCATGGTGGGTGACTTTGTGTATCTCAAGCTTCAACCGTATAGACAAAAGTCTGTTGTTTTTCGAGGTTCCCTCAAACTCTCTGCTCGTTTTTATGGACCCTATGAAATTTTGGAAAAAATAGGCCCTGTGGCATATCGACTTCGTCTTCCCGAAGGAGCTCAAATTCACAACGTATTTCATGTTAGTTTGCTTCGCAAACACTTGGGCACCAGACCTGATCCTTTGCCTGAGCTACCTCCAGTAGATGACGAGTCCAGTCCGTTACCCACACCTGCTCAGATCTTAGATAAACGGGTTGTTCAAAAAGGTCGTTATCGTCCCTATACCGAAGTGCTGGTACATTGGCAAGGAACTGAAGCTTCTGATGCGACGTGGGAAAATTACAGACGTTTTTTGCGGTCCTATCCAGAGTTTGTCCTTGAGGACAAGGACAGTTTCGGCGGGATGGAATGATAGGTACTGCACGTGAGTCACTCCTCAACATCTGCACGACTTGGTCTACGTGGTTTAGTTGAGGGTAGCAAACTGAGTCCACGATACTTGCTTAGTTTTAGGATGCACTTTCCCATTATTTTGAAGTTCCAATAGTAATCGTGGGCAAGCCCCACCTTCCATTATTTTTATTTTGCATTTCCAGTTGTAATCGTGGGTGAGCCCACTATTTCCTATTTTGTTGTGAGCGTCATCCCTTTCTGATTTCTTTACCTATATAAATCAGATTGTTATGGAGGAATAAAAATCGTGGACAGAATTCGCTCAATTTTCTTCTTCTGATTTTCTACTTCTTCCTAGCTTTCTAAAATTCTCGTATCACCGATTTACCCGAGTCACATGGAAACTGAGCTTACCGTAACATAACACTTCTGTTCTGTCCGCTCCATCTGGGACCACAACAAACTTGACACTGTTCTCAGAAGCAGCACAGTAACAACACCAATGTCTTTAGTCCGTACATTTGCAGACGTTGGCCTCTTTGCCTTCCATGTTGACCATTTCTGTACATTCTTGTGCTTTTATGCTCCAACTTGTATTTTTCACTTCCCTCCTGAGTCCTGACCCTCAATGGAAAAGATAAAAAAGAAAAAGGGTTGGTGGCCGTTGTTTGGGACAGCTGGGCACCGGTTCCACTGCCGTCTATTTGGCTTCTCTCCAATTTTGAAATTTTTTAATGGACACCTTAATCCGGTTAGTAGTATACAAGCTTGTCATCATTATTGGCTAATTACGTTTTAAGACTCGCATTAATAAAAAGTCCAAACCTATCAGCGGAGATTTCGATATGAAGCAAGTTAGAATATATCCAGATAAGTCTTTGATCTTTCTTTTCAAGTTTTGATCTTGATCCAGAGCTTGCATCATTGTGGAGTACTGCATCTACTATGGCAGCTACTACAGAATCACTCTTGAGAATTTCCCAGAAAGTCTGCGCAGAAAGTCACAGTCTTGATTTGAAGAATCAGGTTTTTGGAAGATCAGTAATTGCCGGGGTTATTCCTTGCAATGGAATGAAACAGAAGAGAAAGGTCAGGGTTGGTGTGCAAGCAGTTGCAGGGGCAGATTCTAAGGGTGTAAAGAAAAGTCATGATGTTAATTTAATGGCGGGTTTTGATGCGGTGGCCGAGAGAGAGTTGAGAGAAAAAGGGTTTATGGGGTTGAGGAGGACCAAGCTTGTGTGCACAATAGGTCCTGCATGCTGCTCGCTGGAGGATTTGGAGAGGCTGGCATTGGGAGGGATGAATGTGGCCAGGCTCAATATGTGCCACAACACAAGAGGGTGGCACCGTGATGTTATTAGAAAAATCAAGTGGTTAAATTTAGATAAGGGTTTCTGTGTTTCCGTGATGATCGACACTGAAAGTAGCCAAATTCATGTGGTGGATCATGGAGCTCCTTTCTCTCTTAAAGCAGAGGTATTTCGTGAGAACCAACCTCATTTTCTTGGTCCTTACTACATAGTATCTCTTAGGCCTTCAACAAATTCATGATAGCTGTTAAAAGTTGCGAGTTGGTTAATGAATTCTACATAAGAGCTGACAACTGTAACCCCATACTTGGTTTTTGATAATTACTTTTGATGTTGTGTTACGATGATCCATTCTCTTCAAAATCATAAAAGAAGGAACAAAAAGTAGTGGTTCTTAATAAATATTTGACCTCCTTGATGCATCAGGAAGGTTCAGTTTGGGTATTTACAGCTCAAAAATTTGAGGGTTCTCGTCCATTTACTGTTCGAGCAAACTACGAAGGGTTTTCCGAAGGTAGCATATCAATTGCTCACTAATTCAACATATTCATATTTCAGCATTCAGTGCATGTAGACAACTTACCATTCACAAAATATAATCCAATGATCTGCAGGCATCATGGTGGGTGATGAACTTGTTATAGATGGTGGAATGGCAACCTTTGTAGTTGTTGAAAGGATGGGGAATGATTTGCGATGTAAATGCATAGATCCTGGTCTACTTCTACCTCGGGCCAAATTGAGCTTTTGGAGAGATGGGAAGCTTTCCTATCAAGGTCTACCGACCCTATCAGATAAGGTTGAAATATGATTACTCTTGTTCACTCAACAATTTATTCACCACGTCTCGATTTATTTTTAGCTTAAGAATCTCATTAAACAGGTACTCTCAACGGCAATGACACAGCTGATTCATTGGATTTAGTACAAAAGGAAGCACTCTAACTTTGAAGATCTTGATAGTGATATTTGCTTATCATTACAACCTGTAGTTTGTCCTTTGGATTATTTTACAGTATTGCTAATCCTAGCAATTTTATTATCACCCACAGGACTGGGAGGACATTGATTTTGGAGTTTCTGAAGGTGTTGATTTCATTGCCATGTCATTTGTAAATGATGCTGATTCTGTCAAGCATCTGAAGAATTATCTTTCAACCAAATCATCCAAGTAAGTGCAGCAGATATATTTCATATAGTTTTATTTACATCGAAACTGTTTTTCCTTTTCTCAAGTACCCATGAATTTGATTGAACATCACTCGTTATGCCTACTTATACTAAGTTGCCAGCTATGCAGATATGAAGTTGCTTTAGGTCTTAAACCTTTACAGTTCTCTGCTGAATAAAACTGTAGACTGCCTCTCATAATATCTGAAATTAAAACTTGAGATTTATGAAATTGTTGTCATTTACAGAGAGATAAGAGTACTGGCAAAGATAGAGACCTTGGAGTCTCTTCGGAAACTGGAAGAGATCATAGAAGCTTCTGATGGAATCATGGTGGCTCGTGGTGACCTAGGAGTGGAAGTTCCACTTGAACAGATACCAACAGTCCAAGAGGAAGTAACTCGTACATGCAGACAGCTGAACAAGCCTGTCATTATAGCTTCCCAACTTCTAGAGTCGATGGTTGAATATCCAACCCCAACACGAGCAGAGGTACACTGATAAACTAACTACTAAACTTCAAATAGTTGTTATCCATCTCTCCCCACTCCCATCCCTACCTTAAGGCATGGATGTAATGACAGTCGGAAGATTATTGTTGTAATGACATTTTCTTTAACATGGAAAAGGTTGCAGATGTTTCTGAAGCAGTTCGGCAATATGCTGATGCAGTAATGTTGTCTGGTGAGTCGGCTATAGGATCTCATGGACAGAAAGCTCTTTCTGTTTTGAGGATGGTGAGCAGCCGAATGGAATCATGGAGCCGTGTGGAAAATCATCAAGTGGCTTTCCATCAATCTGAACTTGGCGTTCCCTTGGCCGATCATATTGCTGAAGAAATATGCAACTCTGCTGTTGAAATGGGTAACTTCAGTTTCCTTTGGTGCTAACCTTGCATATGATTGCAAATTGGGCTTTATAGGAAGTAATCTATCATCAAAAGAAAGTAGTTAGTGGTCTGCAACTCTTTTCAACTGCAACTCTTTTCATCCCCAGGCTTCTTTTCTTGCTGGCATTCTAGAACTGATACAAGATGTAGACTTAAGCTCTTAGGTTAATATTAGTTTCTTATTCTCATTGGTATGCTCTATCGGCAGCTAATAACATAGGCGTGGATGCCATCTTTGTCTACACGAAGCATGGAGAGATGGCAAGGCTTCTGTCTCGTAACCGTCCAAAACCTCCAATTTTTGCCTTCACGGATGAAAAAAACGTTCAAATGGCATTGAATTTGCAGTGGGGAGTTATTCCTATCCTCATTGATTTGTCCGATGACATGGAAGCCAACATTTCGAGAAGCATTGGTCTTGTCAAAACAAAGGGAATGGTTAAAGATGGAAATTCTGTCCTGATGGTCTCAGATTTGCCTCCAACTTGTGCAACATCAACTGTATTCCAATCAATCCAGGTGAAGAACATTGATTAAACGGCTCGCCTCTGATCTTTCCAATGATTTTAAATCTCTATGGTAACTGTTGAGAGAAGGTAATGCAGCTTGTGAAAACTGCATCTCCTCAATAGAAGATTTACGAGTAATGCCTGTCTTGGGAGGTAGATTTGAACTTGCAATATTCTCTATAGAGAAGAGATGTAGTAATCAGTAGATTGTCTCTGCTGCCATAAATTGTGCTTTATCCTAGCTGAGAAATGAACTTCTTTTGGTGTTACTCGTAGTTGCAAATGTTAGATTTTTATTTTACCATCTTTTGATAGAAGACAATTTGACTTCTTTACCTCCATAATCACATTCCACAATTGAAGAATTGAAGCTGAAAAGATTTAATGTCTTACTGAAAGCTTTCTCAGTGTTTTTGCTCAATGATATCTCCTTATTATGTGAGGGGCACGTGAGGTTACAGTCCAGTTGAGGTCTTCATATCTAAGACAAGATCTTCTGTCTAATATTATGGTATCTTATTTTATCCCATAAATTTTAGCTATTTATTTATATAGGTCTCGTATTTATTTATGTAGAATCCATACAAAACTTACATAAATAAATGATTGAGATTTATGGGATAGAATAAAATACCATAAAATTAGACAGAAGATCCAGACTCTCAATATCCATAATGTCTAGTAACGTGAGGCTTTACTTTGTATACTACCTCGATATGGACAAGTATGAAATCTTGTAGTTACCCAAAAAAAAAAAAAAAACTAAAAAAAGGACTAATGGCATAAAAGGCTAAAAGTAAACTTAATGATTGAAATTTTTTATTTAACGTAGAAAAATATTGATTTTTTAAATCTATATTTGTTTTCATTTTAAGACTTAAAATTTGTCTATTCGGCTAAAAATCAAGCTTTAGGTGTAACACCTCAACAACTCTATAACTAACAAACTCTACTAACTTTTTCGATTTTATTTGTGTTTTCTATTTTTAAATTTAATAAAAAATTATTTGCTTTTTTTGTTTTATATTTTGGTTTCTTTTAGTTTTAAACATTTATAAAAATTACTTCTATAGTTTTCATAATCTGATTTATTTTCAAGTAAATATGTATTATTTAATAATTTAATTTAATATTATATTTAATTGAATAAAATTAATTTCCTAGAAGCAAGATTTAAAAGAATTGTTGAATATAAAAAACTTAATTGTCATTTACTTTAATTAATAACTTATTTAATCTTCGTTATAAATTTTAAATAAATTTTTTATTTAATATTTAAAATAAATATTAATGTATAAATAAAATATTATTTTATAAACTATTTATTATTATATAATAAAACAATTTTTATTTATAATTTATTAATACATATATAAAATGAAAATAAATTTAATTAATTAAACATAAGTTATATTTAAATTTTATCTAACATAATTATTGTCGATAATAAAAATATAATTACATTAATACAACCTAAATTATTCGTTTCGTTTTACAGGATGATTAAAACCTAATGAATACTCTTGCTTTAAACGTTGCGCAGAAGGAAGCACAAGTTCAATTACGTCACTCAACCCAACTTCTAGCCACAAAAACCAAATTGGAATACGCACAGTTCTCCGCGCACATTAGCATATCATGTCAAATCTCACTAGGATACGCCTATTGTTGCCACCAGCTTCTAAGAGCTCTGGCAGCTACATGTTTCTCTCATTTTCTTCGATACCAAACCGCACCAAATAAACCGACAATGGCCTCCCTTCACATTCTGAAGTCGACCCTTTCTCCATTTTCTGTGTCGGAACAAAGCTTTCGTGGGCGATCAGATTCCAGGAAAAGTGTTCTCAGGTTGAGAACTCATGGAAAGAGCTCCAGAGTATACTTGGAAAGGAAAAATCTTAGAGTTTGGTGTTCTGTACAAGACGACGATACTAAAGGAAATGGCAAGTTCCGTAATTTTTAAAGGATTGCTGTACTTGTTTGTGACATTAAGTTATAATTTTATGGTGTTCGTTTCAGTTTATGTATGTTCATGTTAGAAGTGTATGCTAATATTGGTTTTTAATTGGAAATTAGCAGAGTAATGACTTTAAAGCTTAGTTCTCTCATGAAAGTTTCAAACTTTGGATGGGATAGGAAAGTAGCGTAACTTACGTACTAGTTAGTGTTTGTGTTGAGGACTCGGGAGTCTTCTAAATTTGATTTCGATTAATTAATTAATTGAATGTTTAGCGATGGATTAGTTGTTGATTCCAAGTTACTTAATAGAGGTTCAGTTTTTGTACTTGGGAATTTGATGGGTGATTTCATAAGTGGGTTATGTGCTATGTCAGGTCAGGAGCTTCCAGAATCCTTGTTTATGAAAGAGTTGAAGAGAAGAGGCTTGAATCCCACTTCACTACTTGAGGAAACTACCAGGAGCAATTATGGACTGGAAGATGAAATGAAACTAGGGGAAGAAGACGGAGGCTTTTCGAAAAGAAATGCGGTCTCAACTAATCAAAAAGAAATTGATCAAAATGTATTGAATCAAAGGGAGCGTTCTATGGCGTTGAACAGCGAAGGACTTGAGGTTTTCTTCAGTTGCCTTAACCATTTACCAACTTACCGCATAAAACAGATACTTGGACTTTGGTTATGGTAGCAGTTTTAAGAGGATCCTCTGTTCCGGTTATGTTATTCCTATCCTGTTCTATTAAATCTCATCTACTTTTTTATATAGAATCTATATGAATAAGTGGATAAAATTAAATGACATAAGATTGAAACACCGTAACCCGAAACAGAGGATTTCATGTGAATTTTAAGTCTTCTGAACTAGTCTTAACTATCACAAATATGGTTATTGTCAAATGGTCTTCTGGTTTTTGAAGGGCGCTTACGACATTGAGTTTTAATGTTCAATCTCTTACTCCTAATAGTTCTTTTTGCTCATTAATTACTTTCTCTAACTTTGATCAACTAATAGTAAGTTGTCTATGAATTATCCCAAACTGGAATTGGGGTTATCTTTGTTTTCTATTTACATTTATGCGGATTATCATGGACTTGCAATTTTCTTCTCTTCAGGGTTTAATTCCTCGAGCTAAACTTTTGCTCTCAATTGGAGGGACATTCTTCTTGGGATTTTGGCCACTGATACTCGTAACAGTGGCATTCTCTTCTGGTCTCTACTTTGTAAGTTATCTTATCATTCTTAAATGCATGGTCTTGCATACTTTTGAAGTTTTCTATTTTTCCTTTAAGTTTTCCAAGGTTTTCTAAAATTCACAGAGTTAATTGTTTTCCAAGCCTACACACCTGATATCATTTTTATGTCGATCCCCATGAAAGCACTTGATGTAAAAGATTAACTAGCAACCTTTGTCGATTCTGCTTTGTTTCATTTTAGTTCTTGTCGTCTGACACTGCCGTTATTGATAAGTACATCACTTTCTGAAGGTGGCCAAACAGTGAAGTGGACTGAAATTTTGAATGTGAAACTTCAACATTTATATGGTTTTGGAGTTGTTCTGTTGGGGATCCGTTTTGTTGAAGGGTCATAAACATAGTTCTGCAACCAAAAGTAGTAATGCATGGAATTCAGATCAAATTAGTTGATTCTTTGTTCAGTATTTGAGATTTAAACCATAATTGCAGCGGTAATGAGAGGAAATTAACGTCTCAGATGAAAAATAGGGCAAGGGCAAGGGAGAAGGCTAGTTCTACTTCATCTGTTGTTTTACAGTTTCAGTTTGGATCAACTAATAGCCAAGTTTTATTGTCTATAGCATAATAATTGTTGAGGATATAACGAACTTGTTAACTACAGACTTAAACATGGCTTCTTGACTGTTGTAGTTATCCCTGGTAGCTAGTTAAAAACTAGACTTTGTGATCCTTGCTCTGTATTGGTTTCTTGCTTTGTTATCTTTCACCTTTGCTAACTAAGTTCCACTTGTCGAGTTGCTTCAGTTTTCAAGCAAGTCAATACCTTCAATTTCTGGTTTAAAGTTTGTACTTGAGACAAGCTATAACTCTGGATCGTACTTTCTGTGTTGTGATTTAATTAAACGTTTTTGCAATCTTATTCTGATAGCTTTAAGGTCTGTTTCTGGCAAGTATATATGGAGTTTAATTTGCAGGAGCAATTGAGGGTTTATCTGTTTCTAACTGTTGATTTAAATCATCACTTTATTGGATAAGCCTCTACCTTTTTGTGAATTTGATGATTATGAGTGAATGATTGGCTCTTAAGAACCATATTACGGGCTGAGACTTCTGTTTGACCTTGTCTAGAAGAACCTCGATCTTTATATCCTATATCCTACCTTTGACTTTTCTTTGCTTGTTTTTGTTTTCAGTATTTTGGATCAGCTTTTGTCCACGATGCTAGCAACAGAAATGTGTCACCACCTCCATATATCGATCCATATGCACTCCTGGAAGATGAAAGAATAGCATCTCAAGTAGCTCCCACATTGAAGTAAAGGATCAAATCTACCTTTACAAAGACTACGTCTAGAAAGTCATTTACATGTATCAGTAACATACTTTCTTTACCCTGCTCATTTTTTTCGTATGTATATATTGTAACACTTACTTTTAGATGACAACTTATCAAAAATGATAGATATTCGGTTTCTATTTCTTTCTGATGTTGAATTCACGTGATATATTTAGTCATTTAACTAGTAGTGTTGAAGTCTTTCGGAAATTGAAGATTGTTGCTGCAATTTTTAAAGCTGATAAACCTTTGGTTCTGACTTCTGAGAGTTCGTGCAATGCTTGGAAATCAAACGAGGAGCTTCTGGCAATTTTAATGTAGAAAAGGGACTTTAGTTGTTTACTCGTTAAGAGGACCGTCTGTTCCAAGTTGGGGCAAAGTTGATTAACTAAAGCCTTTCTTCATTTGTTTCCTAGTGATGAATAAGGCTGCATTTATCATCCTCTCTGGAGAAGGCATTTTGGAATGGAATTTGAAGGTCTTATATGTTGGTCAATAAGTCAGTGAAGTATTTCGTTTTCCAAGTTAAGAGTGGAGCATTTGAAGCACAGTAAGTCCTAGAAGTACTAGGAAATGTAATCTAGAAAAACTGAAAACATAAACGTTTCAAAAGCACAATAACCAATGTAAGGAAAATTATTTTGTAGCACCTCCAGAACCAGAAGATTTTTGAAGTACTTATTATGGGACACAGTATCAGAAGGTATTATCTAATACTCTTCACCATCATCGTCTTCACCCTCATTTGATTCAGTACCAACTTCTTCGTAGTCCTTCTCAAGGGCTGCAAGATCCTCACGAGCCTCAGAGAACTCTCCTTCCTCCATGCCCTCACCAACATACCAGTGCACAAATGCGCGCTTAGCATACATGAGATCAAACTTGTGATCTATGCGGGAGAATACCTCAGCAACACTGGTGGAGTTAGAGATCATGCAAACAGCTCTCTGCACCTTGGCCAAGTCACCACCAGGGACAACGGTTGGTGGCTGGTAGTTGATACCACACTTGAACCCAGTTGGACACCAGTCAACAAACTGAATGGTGCGTTTAGTCTTGATGGTGGCAACGGCAGCATTAACATCTTTTGGCACAACATCACCACGGTACATCAGGCAACACGCCATGTACTTGCCATGCCGAGGATCACACTTGGCCATCATAGACGAGGGCTCAAAGGCGCTGTTGGTAATCTCAGCTACTGAGAGCTGTTCATGGTAGGCTTTCTCTGCGGAGATCACTGGGGCATAGGAGGAAAGCATGAAGTGGATTCTCGGATAGGGGACCAAGTTGGTCTGGAATTCAGTCACATCCACATTCAGGGCCCCATCAAACCTCAGTGAGGCCGTCAAGGAGGAAATTACCTGAAAAGTGCAGACGAGCTATTTAAAAATCTGGAATACTAAGAATCAACCACTTTAAAATCCAGAAGCCAGGCATTTACCTGAGAGACAAGCCTGTTAAGGTTGGTGTAGGTAGGCCTCTCAATGTCAAGAGAGCGTCTACAGATATCATAGATGGCCTCATTGTCAAGAAGCACGGCCACGTCAGTGTGTTCCAGGAGGGAGTGTGTGGAGAGGACACTGTTGTAGGGCTCAACAACAGATGTAGAAACCTGAGGAGAGGGATATACAGTGAAACCCAGCTTGGACTTCTTTCCATAATCAACGGACAAACGCTCTAAGAGAAGGGATCCAAGGCCAGAGCCAGTTCCACCACCAACGGCATTGAACACAAGGAACCCCTGGAGACCAGTGCAGTTGTCAGCAAGCTTCCTTATGCGATCCAAGCAGAGATCAACAATTTCTTTACCAACTGAGACGCCAAAAGCAACCATTATCAGAATGTCAAAATCAAAATTCAATGAACAACGGAAACCCAAAGCAGGTAATTACTGGTATAGTGGCCACGGGCAAAATTGTTGGCAGCATCTTCCTTGCCGCTGATAAGCTGTTCTGGGTGGAACAACTGACGGTAAGCTCCAGACCTGACTTCATCAATGACATTGGGCTCAAGATCTACAAAGATGGCACGAGGAACGTGCTTCCCTGCACTAGTTTCACTGAAAAAGGTGTTGAAAGCATCATCACCTCCGCCAACAGTCTTGTCACTTGGCATCTGTCCATCAGGCTGAAGAAGCAATAGATGCGCAGATTAAACAATATAATTTAATAAAAGAAATGAACAAATAGAAATTGAAACTTGGTTCGAAATAAAACTTAAATACATCATATACAATCCCTCAAATCTCCTTTCTTTGAGATAACAGAATAAACATCTAATACAGATCCAAATAAAAAACACAAAGCAAGGAACAATATTTAAGTTCCAAACTGTCACTATAATTAAAATTCCCATATGGGATTTGAAACACAACATCAGAAGCAAACAATCACAAGCACAGAACAACATTGCAAATGAAAGAAAACGAAAATGGACGCTTGGATAAAAATCAAAACTAGAGTAAACCCACGTAGGAATGAACAAATCTAACGGAAAAGATGAAAACTTTGACAGAGAAAGATAGCAAACCCGGATGCCATGCTCGAGGCAATAGAGTTCCCAGCACGCATTGCCGACCTGGATACCAGCTTGACCAATGTGGATCGAAATGCACTCTCTCATTGTATTTTAACGAAAAACTAACAATAAAACCCGACAACAAACAACGTTAAAAAGTAATACAAAAGAAAGAGACCTGTGAGGAAAACAGGAAGGCGTTTATCAAGACGCCTCCTTTCTTCTCTCTGGGGGGTGTATGTGTGTGGAGTGACCGAGCCTACCGGGCGCTTTTATAGGCAATGTTTGTTTAACCAGGGTTGGTTCAGACAATGCTTGTTCATGTGTTTGAAGCTCTTGAATACAATTGGTGCTTTGTTAGCAATGATTACTTCTTGGAAAATTATTGCCGCTCTGGGCCGTCCAGCTGAGGTGGGTGGCCGGTTGTCTTCTGTTCGGTGATTTCATTCATTCATAATCTTAATCTATTAGATTGAATGGGGTCTTATTTGGTACGATTTTAAGGTTGATTGTGATAGAAATTTAGTCATAGGATTAGGACTAGGAATTTCTTTTCCAATAACGCAAGTATTATGATGCAACTCCTGCATTTTAAAAAAATCAAAACTTACACAGATATGGTAAATAAGAAAGCATCATATGTTCTAAAGAAAACCTTCTTTTACGTCAACACTCTAATGCATTACATTATTGCATGTTTTAATCTCTTCTTCTTAATTTACATAGAAAGTATAGTAATAATTCCTGTGTTCTTAATTTAATCTCTGAAAGCATACCTTATAATTTCTAACAGAAAGTAGATAGTTTTTAACAAAACAGGTATATTGATGCTATGTAGAAGAACCAGAACCATATGGAACCATTCAAATTTAATGTGAAATCCAGATCATAAACACTGACCTAAGTAAGCGTAAACCAAGTTTTTAAGCTCAAAACTCACAACCCTTGTGCTCTCCAAGCTACAGTACTGAGTTTGCCTCCTGCATGTTTCTAAATGTTTTCATAATGTTGAGTGTCTAGCGCTATTTTGAGGCTTTCGATGATCGCAAACTCTTTTATTATTCACAGGGATGCCGAACAAATAAAGACAAAATGGATGGAGCTTTTCTAAGGAGAGACACGATCGTGTAAAGTGCTACACGCCCTACATGCCCATATCCTTGACTTACACGGTCATATATATCAAGCATGTAAGAACACATGCTCATGTAGAGTGACACACTCTCATGTGTTAACTTAGACGGTTGTGTGGATCAACCATGTAAATTTCTAGAATTATGTGAAGAAGGACGTGAAGAGCAAAAATATGCTCAATCGTGTACACACGTTTGCTCATGACATAGACGACCGTGTATGTGACTGTGTATTCACTATGATCGTGTACATTTGCTAGTGAAACGATGCTAAAGAAATACAGTCAAATGTGCACGGTTATAGTGAGACACATTGTGTACACTATGGAAAAACCTATTTCGTGATATAAAAGAGAAAAATGTGTTGGTTTTGCATGAGAGTACGACCATAACTTCCAAAAGTGAGGAAAAATAGAAAAAGGACAATTATTCTCATCCTTATTTTTAATTGCTTTTGGGATTGGTTTGATAGTTTGCTGATTGTTGCATCAACTTTGATTTCAATATTGAAACTTTGTAAGATAACTTTTGTTGTGGGGTGAGAGATCAATATTTGCAAAACCTTATTTGAATTTAGTGAATTTGCTTGTTAGGTTAACCTGTGATTTTTCGTATTCAATGGAGGGTTTTCACGTAAATTTTGGTATTTGTTTCATTATTCAGTTTCTTGTTCTCATACTAATTTTATTGGGTAAAGTTGAAAGGTATTTTTGTTATCGACATTTGGTTGATCTTTTAGAGAGTTTTGTTATTGTTTCCTAATAAGTAGTATCACAAACATCATGATGGAAGGTAGAAATAACTTTATGGTCAAATTAACATCGTCAAATTACTATATTTGGAGACCCATAGTGGACGACCTTTTGTATTATAATGATATCGTTTTGATCTTATTGATGTGAACAAAGGTGTGAAGAATGATGTTCCTTTAAAAACCTAAAAAGACGTCAAATAGAAAATGAGAAAAGAAGAAGCAAAAAACTCTAGGCACTATTAGACAATGGATTGATTTCAGCATATTCAATCATGAGTGTCAAGAAATGTATCCTTTTGAGCTGTGAGAAAAGCTAGTAGGACTTTATGAAAGAAAGACCGCCCATAACAAGGTCTCTCTGATTAAAAGGCTTGAGAACTTGAAGTTGAAATCCGGAAAATCTGTATAAGAGCTTGTAAGTGATTTCTCATATATAATCAACAAGCTTACTATAATAAAGATAATTCTTGATGACGAGCTTCAAGCCTTATTCTTGTTGAGTGTGTTAGCCAATAGCTGGGAGACACTAGTGGTGACGAATAGCAACTCAGTTCATGAAGGCATGTTCTCTTTTGACATAATCAAATAGAGTATTTTCAATGAAGAAATCAGAAGAAAAGAGATGGGAGCTAACAATATGCAAACTTTTGTGACATAAAACAAGAGAAGGAACAAGGTAAGGCTCTCAAAGAGTGTGGCAAGTCTAAGAATCGATTAATGTTTAGATGTGACAAAGACATGAAGAAATGTCAGTATGATAAGCCATGTCACATTAGGAGATTCTATTATAAGTTTAAGAGGGATAAGAAAAAAGGAAGATAATCAAAATGATAAAGAAGATAAGAATATAACTGCAACAACTTCAAGCATGAATGATGAGGTGTCCTTAGTTTATACAACGAGTGAATGCTTTCATATCAGTAATTTGAGTTTTGAGTGGATGATTAACACAGGAGCTTCTTATCATTATGTTCCAAAGGTTGAGTACTTCTCAAATTACAAAAGTAGAGACTTTGGTTATGTAAAGATGAAAATTCAAAGTTTCCCTAAGATTGTCAATATGGGTGATATCTAAGTTCAGAAAAAACTTCAAATGCTTATTGAATTTAAAAGATATACAACAAATCCTCGATCTAAGGTAAAATCTATTATCGACTAATGTCTTAGATAAAAAAAAATTAGCACATTTTCAAGGATAAAAAGTGGAAACTTTCTAAAGGAGCAATGATTGTTGCTCGAGGAGAGGAATGTTGTTCATTGTACAAGACACACTTAAAGGTGTGTAGTGGTCAAGAAGTACACACAGCCGAACAGAAAACATCTTCAAATTTGTGGTATGTACGATTGGGACACATGAGTGAGGAATTAAAATTGTTGGCTAATAAATCCCTTGTCCCAGTTAAGAACATGCTTAGAGTTTGAAGATTACTATACATTGCATGACATTAGACATGAAAAGACAGAACCATGGACTCCACAACATAATGGTGTTGCTTAGAGGATGAACGAAACAATTGTGGAGAAGGTTTGTTGCATACTTAGAATGTCTATGTTGCCAAAGAAATTTTTAGGGTGAAGTAGTCCGAATTGTAGTCTACCTAATTAATCAAGTTACGTTAGTTCCATTGTATTTTAAGATTTCCAAGAGAGTGTGCACCGATATCATCATCTGAGAGTTTTTGACTGCAAGGTATTTAAACACGTACCCAAGAATCAGAAAAAGAAGCTTGACTTAAAGGCGATATCTTGCATCTTTGTTGGATATGGTAATGATTGGCTTGACTTTAGACTCTATGACTCAGAGAAGCAAAAGGTAGTAAGGAGCAGGGATGTGGTATTCCAAGCAGGACCGTTCCTATAGTTTTATAGGCCCTGGGGGAAATAAAAAAAAGGGTCTCAATAAATTGACAATATACTTAAGTTTACATATTTGTATGAAACATAAATGATTTAATTTATAAGTTTACATAATCAACTAAATATTAAATTATCATAACACTAACAAATACACAGAGGATCATGATTTATGAAAAACAATTTCTCCGTGTATTTCTAGATGCAAAATCATTAATAATGTTATCAAGATCAATATTGTCCAACATATCCTTCTCAATACATAACATAGCTAAATCATTCAACCTTTCTTGTGACAT
>JANTNU010000234.1:35957715-35972159 GCA_024752395.1 Erythroxylum havanense
TGCAACAATCATGTAACCCTAATCCCTTACTTGAAAGTTGATAGAAGGTTCAATTTTTCTTGAGGTAGAAGAAAGAAATACCAAAGTGGAAGTGATGACAAACTGAGAAAAACAAGATTTAACTTTGGTAAGAATTTGATGAAAAACTCTGTGTTGAGGAACTCTAGAGAAAGAAGCTTCAAGAAAGGTAAAGGCAAGTACAATAGCTTGTCTTTCAAGGGCAATAAAAATCTTAACTTTAGCTAGGACACCTGTCCATTTCTTATCCACTTATCCACTTCCCTTCATTAAGATTTACTTAAGTATAATTTATACAAATAATACCACTGCAATCATAAGTTATAACCCATTAAATCATTTTCAGATTTTTCCATAAACACAATATTTTCGGTCAACTTTGCATGTTCTTTCTGACCCCGATATTGAAGTTATTTTGCAACACTTTATTCTAGAAACATATTCCACTATGTCTTATGTCTCCATTGACACCAAAATCATTCAATTTGGTTCACTAATTTGAAAGATATACCTTAAACATTTTTGTCCTACTCTTATCTAAAACAGTAGACTATATACAACTTCCAGACAGAAATTGAACATCTTAGAGACAGAATCACAATTCAAAAATTTTTTTATTTGTATCCTTATTTATCTAGTTTACTTCAATTTAAAAATAATCTCATTTGTAATCCTACAGATCCAAATATAATCAAAATACTGAAGTGTGTTCAGTAAGATAATCCTATGTCACTGTTCTAATAGATTCCACAATTTCATTTTATCAAACTTTTTAAATTGAATTCAGAATTCTACCAATTTTTGTGGAAAGATAGAAAAATGTGTGAGAAATCTATTGGTATAAGAATCAATTCATTTGGAGGTTGGGTTATGAATTTATGGACAAAATAATCAACCATGCTCATGTCCTCAATCACGTTGTACCTATCTTGGGACAAAAAGCATAACTTGCTCTAGGGATATTAGATCAAGGTCATTCTTAAAGGGTTAGAAAGAGGAATTAAATATATACATCTTTCATGAAGAAATTGAAGTGAGATTTTGTCATATAAAGAATCAGAATTGGACTAGACGATACAAGATGAACAGTGATTAAAAGAAGGTTATGAACAGTACACAGAAGATATCTTGCAATTTGCATAGATTTCTTTAGAGACATTGGATTAAGGTGTTATTTAGATGGTTAGAAAGAGGAATTCAATATCTACAACTTTCATGAAGGCCTTAGAAACAAATTCGATCGTCTACATTGTCAAAAATGGGACTAGATGATAGGATCTGATAAACAATGCACCAGACGATATGACGTCACCAGACGATACGTCCTCACCAGATGATACGTCCTCACCAGATGATACGTCCTCTCTAGATGAAGCATCCTCCCCAGACAATACGTCATCTCCAGACGATACATTCTCACCAAACGATACGTCATATACTCCTGAGCATCTCCATTCATACAGACCATAACTTTTGACTCCGATATTCAAAAATTTCATACGATATACCATTGAAAAGCTAGAAAGCTAAAATACAACTTTATAGAAGACAAATTTGTAAAAATATGCCTAAATCAATACATTAAATTCATGGAAGTTCAGATCGATTCAACACTCAACTATTTATTCTCAAAAAATTTCCAGACTTCCATTTTCTAAAATCTAACACTTCAAATTTTTATTTCTAGTCCTTCTACTCCATTTCATTTAACTTATTCACTATAACAACAATTATCAACACATCCCATTACTATTCAATATACCCAGTATGTCAATGAGTGCATGTATAATTTTTTTCATGTGAAAAAATTCAAATTCTTATGCATGTATGCTGACATTTTGCTGAACATGAAATGCAAATTTTTTTTCTAACTCTCACATTGCTATTTTATCCATTATTGAAATCTAAATTTTAATCCTTAATATGGGGACGGGATGTTACAATTCTCCCCCCTTAACAAATTTCGTCCCCAAAATTCTCATCTGATTGATCAATAAGGTAGGGGTATTATTTCCTTATATGCTTCTCTATTTGCCATATAACTTCATCACCAAGATAATTTCTTTAAATTGACTATGATCGATGTAATTAATCCTTCCTCCAATCAACTCTTCAAGTATCATATTATCTTAATAGTTTCCTCAATACAATTCAAGCTACTCAAAATTTTCACTTCAAGTGCTGACAATACCTCTTTGTCAGATCATATTCATATTTCATCTCCCACTTAGTATTTTACATCTCTTTATTGCTAATACACTTAACTCTTAAGTTTGAACCACTATATCCCATAACTTTGAAGTGATCCACCAAAATTTATTCGTCTTTCATAAGTCACATTATTCTTATTACAAATTCATTTTACTCACTAACAGTATCTCACATTTATTATGTCTTTTAACCATTTTTAGACCCTCTTCATTTCAATGTAAGGGCAAACGACTCTTTTGTTGTATAACGCCTCATAGAATATTCTAATAATATCACTTTGATAATGATTGTTATGCTTAAAGTCACTTAGAACTATACATTGATCTCATGTTCCTATGAACTCCAAAATATAAGCTTTTAGCATATCTCCAATAGTTAAGCCTGTTACCAATTTATACATGTAATCACCTGGTTCTACTTTCTTAGCCATTAATTGCCCTTTCGAGGTATTCCTAAGGATCTATATCATAGGTTCTTATTGCGCTTCTCTAACAATCTCTTTACTCAATCTTCCTTATCAGGTACACTTACATCTTATTTCAATCACAAAATATCATTCTTCGGATTCAAACTCAAAATTTCAAATTGATTTTCAATTTCCTTGATAAGATTCGCTATTTCTAAATCCTTAATTTGGGCTTTGTCAATCCTTTTATGCAAAATTGATTTTAATTTTCAATAGCTAATAATAGTTCCTTTTTCCCATTTTTAGCTTGACATTCTACACTTTTTATCTCACTAGATTTGATAACCTCAATATCTAAATTTGTGTACACCAATATTTAATTATCTGTTCAATGCATCAATTTACAACACTAGCTTTACCGGAAAATATTTATTTGCACAATCCTTTTAAAAGCAATAATAACCTCAATCTTTACTGATTTGTATATTCATATATATCCTAAATGTTTCTGTACATATAATGTCTCCAAGTTTTCAAAGCAATCACAATTGCAGCAAGTTCTAAATCATATCTTGAATAATTGAATCCATGAAACTTTAACTATCTCTATGCATATGAAAAATCACTTTATACTATTACAACAGATTGTATCTTAATCTCTAGTATGAAACTTCATAAGATACTGCATAACCTCCAAATTCAAATGACATAATTAACATTGAGGTTATAGTTCCTCAAATTTCTTTTTACATTCATCATTCATACAATTTACATAATTTTCCTCAAACATCTTTTTGTCAGAGGACTAAGATTAGTAAAACTCCCTAAAAGTCTTTGTTGGTATCCCATTTTTCAGCAATTTTTTTAACAATATATATTCCTTGTAGTTTCTCTCTTCATTATTTCCTCTATTTTCTTTGGGTCTCCTAATATGCCATGTTTAGATATATACAACCAACATTTTATTTGATCAAGCTAATATTCACTCTCGTTAAGCTTGGCATATAATTGTTTCTATCTTCATGATACGTAAGATTTCCTCAAATGTTCAAAAATATTCTCTTCACTTTTCGAATACACTCCAAATATCCTCTATGATCATAGTCACTAATTGATACAATTTTTCTTGGATCACTTTAATCTTCATTACCATAATATCATCGGCGGAATGGTTAACTCTAATAGATATAACCCAAATTCCCTTGTGCCCGTGATTAATTCTCGTAATTTCTTAAGTAATTATTCCTCGAATGAGGTAATATTATCAGTTGTTATTTTTAGTCTTTCCATTGACTTCTTTTTTCGAATGATTTTCTCCTTTCATTCGATTTCCTCTAATTTCACGTTGACTTCTTCTAATGTCTGCTCATTCAATTAGTTTCTCCATACATTTCAATTTATTTGCAATCATAACTTCTTGTGATGGTAACACATTCATCGGATATAATTTGTATTTCCCAAACATATTTATATAGAATATAATGTGGACCTAAGTCCTCCTCACATTAGCAATAATGTCTCCTTAAAGTCAGTAATCCAATCATATAGTTGAATACTTCACATCAAAAAAAATGCGCATATTCTCAATAGCATATTCTACCTCTTATACCTGAGTCTCCACTAAGGATATGACTCCTATATTCACTTTTGATTCATTACATATTCATTTCTGATTTGTTTCTTCACTGACCACTCTTAAACTAAATCGTCTAATCAACTTAACCTAATTTATGGTAATTCTTCTTTGAAGGAAAAATTTCTTGCTATTATCATTGATATTGTTCATATAACTCTTATCAATCAACTGTCTTAATCATCGCTTATCAATTATTCTTAGTACCTCAAGAAGATCAATTTTTATCATTTTGTACACGATTTTAATCATTTATGCATCAAAATTCAATGATGAAGTGGACACGATTGCATATGCTTATGTGTGTATCATCAAGGTCATCCCATTCTATTTAGAGATTTATTTCTGACAGATCATCACTTATCTTACAATAGTAATACTTTGATCTCAAACGATCCTAAACAATATTTCTTTATCCTTACAACATTCGGGGTTTCCTTGCATTGACATATGCTAAAATCAACTTGAAATTAATTTTCCAGAATTTACCTCTTCTAGTGTTACATCATTTCATAATAATTCAACTACCATATGGAGTGTATTCACTCTTACCATTTTATTCCTCATCTTTCTCTTAATCTCATGCGTACATAAAATTCTCTCTTATATGCATTTCTAATTTTCTCCTTACAACACACCATTCATCTCTCCTAAAGTCAATTATGTCTACTTCCTTCCCTTTTTATTCCTTCCCCATTTCTATCTTATCTTCCTGTTGTTATTTATTTTATCTTCCACATGTACCTCTTCATTCAATTCAAAATTATAGATGTATGATCATCAATAAATTCTGATATCGATTTCCACTAATATATTCTTACGGTGGATCGTAACTCTTGTCACATTAATCAAACAACTACTTCGATTCCAAATCCATCTCCTCAAGATCATAAAAGTTTTTGTTTTCATTATATTCTACTTGCATACCTTAATCTCATCATTTCTACTTACCTTCATATTTTCCTCACACAATCATGACAATATTTTCACTTTTCTATCACATTCGAGGGTATACCCTTACAGTACAATATTGATATCATGTTCCATAATACATATACCAATACAAATGTAGTGAATCTTTATCTATCATATCGAACCATATACTATTTTTCCTTTCCAATTATCCACATAACTTCGTACATACATGTGTTCACAATCAATTCAGAATCATAGATACCTAGTCATCCTAGAATTCTGATCTCGATTTCATAGACATATTCTTATACTAAATCATAACTCTTATCACTTTTAACCGACATTTATTTCAAGTCCAAGTTTGACCTCTTCAGGCTATAGAAAATTTCGTTTTCTTTCAACTCGGCTTATACACTTTAGGTCTCATCATTCATATTAATATCACTTCTTTCCTTGGTTAGTCCATGACAACGTATTCACTTTTATATCACATTCGAGGATATATTACCAGAGTACAATATGGATATCATATTCAATGATACAACCATATATACAAATGTAGTGGACCTTTATCTATCATACAAAACCAGATACTATTTCTCTTTTCTAACTGCCCATAAACCTTCATTGGCTCACATTCTGATAGATCATCATTCTTCTTAGTGCTTCTAACAACTCAAATTCTTAAGGAATGCTTATGCATGTGACTTAAACGGGGGGATAAGTTGTCGCTATCTGCTATGACATGACAAGAATGTAGGTACCTTGACACCTATTTCAGAAAATGCCCATATAAGATAGTAATTCTGGGCTCTGATATCACATAATGTAGCACTCCATTCCTGAAAGACACGTGCCCGACATCCTGAAGGATATTCGAGTCCGTGCCTCGTAAGGGTGACATGCTAGAGCACTCAATCATTCAAAAATCGGTAAATTTTTTTTGAAACCACAAACATAATATGCGAAAATAATAACCAATTAGGGCCTACTTTCATTCATAAATATTTTTAATCAACACAATACAATCAATAGAATTTAAATAGCCAAATAGGGCCCATTACAAATACAATAATGTCTTTACATTCCACCATAAAAACCTTTGTATACACATTATACAAAAATTTCGAAATACATTATTTTACAAAAATCGCGAAATACAAATTTATACAAAAATAAGAAAACACTAATGCAGACGCGAACTGATCTTGACCTTTATCCCTTACCTGTATGCTGTAAGGATACTCCCGTTTGCCTAATGGGGTATTCTTCTGATCCTGAAAAATATTTTCAAATTTTGGGTGAGTTTTGCAAACTTAATGAGTGACCATCATCGATGGCTCACCCAGTCACATAACACATAATTCACATTCACATCATTTCACATTTCACATTCAATACAATTTAATCATTCATATTATGCATATGCAGTGCACATGAGACCCACTTTCTATTTGTTACTTTGTTTTGATCAAGTACCTAAATTGTCCCGTATCTATTAGATAACGGGCTTATTAAACGTTGAGCTTGATGCTCTGAATCACTTTATGAGAGGCTCTTTTCACACTTGAGCTTTAAGCTCTGAATCACTTTCTGAGTGTGAGACTCTTTTCACACTTTGAGCTTTAAGCTCTGATTGATAGCTACTCTGGTCACAACTCCCATTATGTTTCATGCATTCATGAAATGGAATGCCTCAGTCACATTTGCATATACCTATGCAATCACATTCACATATCATCGAACTTTAGTCCAGCATTCAACATTAAGTTAAGAATCACAACTTCATTCATATGCAAATACCCATTAAGAACGCATTTATCATCGGACCGTAGTCCGGCATTTAACAATCAAATTATGTACACTTATTTCATCTTATTCACATACAAGTAGAACTTTAATATTCCAAGCAAATATCATAATCATCGGACCTTTTGTCTGGAAATTAACGTAATCAATTAATCACATTCACAACATCATCCGGTAGTCAATTAATACAAAATTCAAACAAAACAAACAATGAAGTAAGACCATCTCGGTCTACTCACTGTACACTCCAGATTAGTATTTACTTCTAAATTCTGAAAACGCTTGAATGCGGACACTTAACCTGGATAACCCATTTAGGCAAGACACACATTGCACACTCATTAATAATGACACAATTATAAGTATTTATTCATACACAACTGTGTATACGGGCTATGTACAATGCATGCTCAATGACAATCCCAGGAGCTTTACCAATTTCATATCTTAAGCTCATTTTCATTTTGTAACTTAATCACTCATCAATTCTTTGAATCACAATCTCAATCCTTTGGTACTTTGATATCCATAACTCATCCCTAAATCTTTCCAACATAAACCTGTATGTGACTAGTGAGGAAGAAAAACAGAGTATAACTTTCAACTCAAAAAATCATCCTTAAATCTTTGGTACTTTGATATCCCTAAATCATTCAACTTCAAAAATCATTTCTACAACCTCCTATAACATTTTGATCATCAAATCAGAAAATTCCCCATGTACGACACACTCAAAATTTCCACAGTCAGTTACTAATAAATACGAATAACACTATTTCTTAACCCTTTTACAGTTAACTCACAATGTATGCTTCATTTCATACAAAAATACATAATCATAATAAGCTTATTTGTTTAAAGCCCCAACATCTGCAACAATCACGTAACCCTAATCCCTTATGCAACCACATATATCAACTTGAAAGTTGACAAAAGGTTCAGTTTTTCTTGGGATAGAAGAAAGAAATATCAAAGTGGAAGTGATGACAAATAGAGAAAAACAAGATTTAACTTTGGTGAAAATTTGATGAAAAACTATATGTTGGAGGAACTTAAGAGAAAGAAGTTTCCAGAAAGGTAAAGGCAAGTACAGTAGCTTGTCTTTCAAGGGTAATAAAAATCTTAACTTTAGCTAGGACACCTTTCCATTTCTTATCCACTTATCCAATTCCCTTCATTAAGACTTACTTAAGTATAATTTATATTTAAGTTTAAAACTCAATAATACCACTACAATCACAAGTTATAACCCATTAAATCATTTTCATATTTCTCCATAAACACATCAATTTGGGTCAACTTTGCATGCTCATGCTGACCTCGACATTGAAGTTATTTTGTAACACTTTCTTCTAAAAACATATTCCCTTATGTATTATGTCTCCATTGACACCAAAATCATTCGATTTGGTTAACTGATTTGAAAGATATACCTTAAACATTTTCGAACTGCTCTTATCCAAAATAATAGACTATATAAAACTAGCCAGAAATTGAACATTTTAGAGATAGAATCATAATTCAAATTTTTTTATTTGTAGATTTATCTCTCTAGTTTACTCCATAGAATCACAATTCAAATTTTTTATTTGTAAATTTATCTCTCTAGTTTACTCCAATTCAAAAATAATCTCATTTGAAATCCTATAGGTCCAAATATAATCAAAATACTAAAGTGTGTTCAGTAAGAAAATCCTATTTCACTGTTCCAATAGATTCCACACTTTTATTTGATCAAAATTTTTCAATTCGATTAATAATGCTACCAATTTTTGTGAATAGATACAAAAATGTGTTAGAAATCTATTGGTCTAAGAATCACTTTATTAGGAGGTCGGGTTATGAAGTTATGGCCAAAAGCATCAACCACGCTCATGTCCTTAATCACGTTGTACCTATCTCGGGACAAAAGACATAACTTGCTCTAGGGATATCAGATCAAGGTCATTCTTAAAGAGTTAGAAAGAGGAATTTAATATATACATGTTTCATGAAGTAATTTAAGTGAGATCTTATCATTTAAAGGATCATAATTGGACTAGACAATACAAGATGAACCGTGATCAGAAGAAGGTTATGAACAGTATACAGAAGATATCTTGCAATTTGCATAGTTTTCTCTAGAGACATTAGATTAAGGTATTCTTTGAATGATTCAAAAGGGGACTTCAAGATCTACAACTTTTATGAAGATCTTAGAAACAAATTCGATCATCTACAAGGTAAAAAATGGGACCAAACGATAGGATCAGATGAATAATGCACTAGACGATATGATGTCATCACCAGACGATATGACGTCACCAAATGGTACATCTTCACCAAACGAAACATCCTCATCAGATGATACATCCTCCCCAGATGAAGCGTCCTCACTAGACAATATGTCTTTGCCAAATGAAGCGTCCTCCCCAGACGATACATCCTCGCTAGATGATACGTCATATACTTCTGAGCATCTCCACTTATACGGACCATAACTTTTGACTTCGATATCCAAAAATTCCATAATATATACCATTGGAAAGCTAGAAAGCTAAAATACAAATTTCTAGAAGAAAATTTTGTCAAAATCTACCTAAATCAATACAGTAAATTCATGGAAGTTCAGATCGATTCAGCTCTCAACTATTCATTCCCAAAAAATTTCCAGACTTCCATTTTTTTAAAATCCAACACTTTAAATTTTTATTTATGGTCCTTCTACTCCATTTCATTTAACTCATTCACTATAACCACAATTCTCAACATATCCCATTACTATTCAATATACCCGTAATGTCAATGAGTGCATGTACAAATTTTTTTCATGTGTGCAAAAATTCAAATTCACATGCATGTATGCTGACATTTTGCTGAACATGAAATGCAAACAAATTTTCTAACTCTTACATTGCTATTTTCTCCATTATTGAAATCTAAATTCTAACCCTTAATATAGGGACGAGATGTTACATTAAGGCTTTGAAAGAGTCAAAGTTATATGATTTTGGGATGTGATGCTTAGTTGAAGCATTTATTATCTGATAACTTTATAACTAAATTAGATAATAAAAAGGTTATGAGATATCCAAAAGGTTTGATATAACCTTGCACCCATTAAACAAATTGTTTGTTTCAATGAAAAATAAAAGGTTAAGATGAAATTTGAAAGTTTAATTCTCATAAAAATATATCCAATTGGAACTAGTACCTTATTTGATATATTTGATATATAGTTGAGAGATTACGAGACATTGAAAATTTTACTTTCATAATGAATTCAAAAAGTTTGTTATAAAGATGATTATGAATTTATTATGTTTACAAGAAAGTTAGTGAGAGTGTACGCTGTCATCTTCAATAGAAATATGTAGAGACGTACTGCTCATATTTTCAATTTATGAATATATGATAGTCTAAGAACAACTCTTATTAATTGTGAATAGGGTAGTAACCTAATTTCGGGAATTAAATCTATAAAGATATCTATATGAAAGTTGTTTACTTATTCTAGTCCACATACATAAACTATATATTGAAGGTGTTTAGTATTTAAGATACCTCATACTTGTGAAGTATCAAAGATATCTATTAATCTATATATGACTTGATATTTAAGTTCAACCTTATAAGGATATTAACTTTATCGATAATTCTTAATTAAGTTATATTTTACTTAGAATAATATTTTTTTAAGATTGGAAAGGTTTTAATGTAGTATTAATTGCTAATCATGCTATAATACATCTTTTATTTAGTGGAAATAAATATTTGGATCAAAAAGTTCTTTAATGAACTTGTATAGTTTCTTACATTGTTTAGATAGTAATGTACTATAGAACATTAGAACCATTGGGAATATAAAAGGAGCTAATGTCTCATCAAATATACAAGTAAACATTTAGGTAATTCTCTTAATTATGATGAAAATTAATATGAAAGTTATAAGATTTAAACAAGTACTCATTATAGAGAATCTTATAGAATTCTCTCACTAAACCCCTTTTCCAGTAGTAAACATGATTGTCATATAGAGATATGGTATAAGATACTTAAATGATTGGCCTACTACAAATGAGAGATTATTGATTTATAGCCTACAATCCATCGGCTGATTGTAGTTTAGAGAAAAAATAATTTAAAGTCATTATTTATCTTCTACATATTTAGATCTATGTGATAAAGTCTATGGGATAAATATGTATTGCAAATGAAATTGTTATGAGACCATAGTTGTGAGATTTATATTGCATTTATGTATTATCCCTAAATTGATCCTAGTCATTAATCTATTAAGATAGAACATTAATAGAGCATAAAAAGACTAACATACATTATGTTTCTTCCTTATAAAGGAAGTAATCAATCTCATAGACTAAAGTATAGAGATATTTAAATAAATGTGTGAGTGCTGTTAGAGAATAAGTTGACTAAACTGACCCCATTTGAGAAATTCATTTATATATGTTCACTAAAATTATCGATGTGATTATTATATATGTGATATGGCAAACTTCAGATCTCCAAAATATCTCGTATAGAGATTGCTATGTTTTGATAGTACTTATGACCAATTATAATTATGGGTATCTTAGTTGGTAGTAATTGGAGATAACATGAACTATATGAAGATAGTAAAGTGATCAATATATGATTTATTACCCCAAAATAATTATGTAGAATGATATATTATTCTCAATTAATATTGATTCAAAAAATCCTTGGTTAAGTTAGAATGAAACTTTGAAAATAGTTTTCAAATTTTAGTTGTTGCATCATTAATTAGAAAGAGGTGATCAGGTATGATATGACCCTATTAGAATTTACCAAGGACTTAGCCCTCAATATGAGACCTTGGCTAACTAGGATAAGGGTAGAGGATCTTACACAAAGAGGACTTTTTCTTTTCATGAAGAGGTTTGTTTTCATAAGGCATTTAAAATTTTTTCCTCCATTTTTTATTTTTCTTTAATTTGTTTATGCAATTAATTGTTTGTGTATTTGGTTATTATTATTTTTCTTCTTTAAATCATTTTGAAGATTTTTCTTTCTTTACTGTGAATCTATTAAAGACAGTCTCTCTAATAATTTAAGGTAAGGTTGCATACTACTGGACCTCTTTAGACCTTACATCTTAGTGAGATTTCTATTAGGACCTTGTTGTTATTTTCATATTATAGAACTAATATAATTAAACTCAAATAGAGATAACATTAATACCATATCCTGTGTTTAATTAAAAAATTGCATGATGAAAGAATTGAATTATATAGAAAAATCATGCACAAAAAGGCTTATCAAAACCACTTTAACGTTCCTAAACATTTGGGTAGTCGCAATTCGTTGTTAGATGTCAATCTTGATATATGAACATAAATTATTTAATTAGAGAATTAAAGATAAATTAAAGAAGTTTAATTTATCTAATCCTAAATATGATTTAGGGTTATAATTCATATCCATTACCAATATGTCTAGTAACCTAATGAGACAAACATAAAGAATAGGTTGAAGAGAGAAATGATGTTTTAATCAAATTGGACTTGATTGTAAAGTTTGAAAATTTTTATATTTAAATATGAAATATTTAACAAATAAGGATCAAATTTATGCACAATTGATATTTGATTAGAATTAATTGTAATTCTATTTAAAGTTTAATTTAAATTATAATTCAATTTCAATTAAATTACCAAAATATTCAAAACACATTATAAAATATCCAAAACATATTATAAATAGCCTTAAGCACCAAGGGAGCTAGCACTCATTTCCTAACTCTCTTTATAATAGTTATAGAGTTATCTTAACATGTTTTGTTGATACTATTAGAAGATAGACACTTGTGTAACTACAATGTTTGAGATCATCTGATATCAAAAATGATTTTAGGAAAACGATAAGAAAAATGATCAAGTTTTGAAACAAGATACGAATAATGATTCATATCTTATTATATTTTATATGATAATTATGTTATAGAATTTATATGATCTTGGCTTTGGGAAATAAATCAAAAAAAAGTTTCTTGTCTATTTCCTCCTCCCTCTAAATGTAGCAACACCAAGCATTGAAAATTATATATATATATATATATATATATAGTTATTTAACTAAAAACTTTACTTTTTACATGAGAAAAGAGATTACTTTTTGTAAAAGAAAAAAGAACACATTATTCATAAATTATTTTATTTTTAGAATATATTTAATACTTTTTTCCCTTTCTTTTGCATCAAATATGATAATGATGAAAATAATGATACTTTTTTCAATTTCTTTTGAAAGATACTTTCTTATAACTTATCTTAGAAAATTATATTTTTTATCTTCAATTAGAATTGATATGATTAGACAAAACATAATAATTTAAATCATGAAAGAAAGAAACAGTATTTCTTGTAATAAATGAACTTTTAAGAGTAAAATTTGATGAAAAGGTTGAGAAAATATGTTCACCATAATTTTGATTTAATTCAATAAGACATTTATCATAAACAAACTAAATATTATATAAATATTTATAAATATCAAATATGAGTGTAAATATAAGAATTATAAGTTATAAAAATTTCTTTCTAAATAATAATAATAATAATAATAATATATTCATTAAATGAACGGATTATAAAATAGATATACAATGCTGGAAGCAATTACATCAAGAAATTAATTAAGCTTAATGAATATATGGTAGGTGATCCATGCTGCTAATTGGCAAGTTGAACATTTGGTTAAGTAATTCTCCAGATGGTGTTGATTGTTTGATTGACTTTGTGCTTGTGGTTGTAAAGACTTAGGTGCAATATGATTTATTTCCTTATAAGATTTGATAATTAATCCTCCAAAGGAGCTAAATTTGTATAAACCATATTGTTTCTTTCAGTTCATACACTTGTAACAAGGTAGGAAAGTGCTATGTGTATAATCCATTTTTTACCTTCAGTTTTGTTTCAAATCTTAAACACTAGGTCATAATTTCAGTCTATTTTGAGGGGAGCTCTATCACTCTACGTGAGTGCACAATAAATTTCATTTTTTTTAAGAATAGCATTAAAATAATAGATGATTGTGGAATTCTAACTTTCTCTTACACAGTGTGCACCAATGAAGGATGTATAAATATTTACCAAGTCTTTCTAGGGTTAGGAGTTTGAGTTTGAAAGCATTGCATAGTGTGTGAACAACCCTCGGCCAATGATTTGCACCATACACTCTTGTACCAATCAACATAAGTGGTTAGCTCATTGTAGAGTAATCTACAGGGTTGATTTGTATATTTTACTAAAGGTTCCATTTTCTAAGTAAGCTTATCATCATACTAATTTAGTCTTCTTGAGAAAGGTAAGACAAGTGGATGATGGAGTGCCGAAAGTGCTGGAATTTATAATAAAGATTGCCTAGGCTACATTTTTGCTTGGTTTAACCAATATCTGTAAAGGACCCATGTCATTGATTTGATTTAAAGGA
>JANTNU010000234.1:35983233-35997049 GCA_024752395.1 Erythroxylum havanense
TCGGAAAATTTCCCGACTCACTTTGATTAAATTAATCACCATTAATTTAATCTCATAAAATTACAAATTTCTCATGATAATGTAGGGAATTGTCTTACGAATCTAACGCCACAAGAATCAACTCAATCGGATATCGGACGGAAAAGATATGAGCAAAACAGTGAACAAAGGTCGGATTGGAGAAGGAAGGTCAAGAAAACCAAAAGAGGAAAACGACGTCGTATTGGGCGAAGAGGGCGCGGTCACTACGGCGACGCGTCCATCACCCTAGCGACGTGAGCCAAAACTCTCGCCATCGCTGCGTCGCCCTATTGACGCGAGCCGAACGCTTGCCATCGCTACGGCGACGCGGGTGTCACCCTAGCGACGGGGGTACCTTTTTTTTTTTTTAACTGAAACTTCCAAAATTCATAACTCTCTCTCCCGAACTCCAATTTTGACAAAATTAGTCTCTATAGAAAGCTTCAAGAAAGCTCTACATCTTCCATGAAGGACATAAAACTCAATTTGACTCTTACGGGAATCCTTTTTCCGGTCAAAGATACTATCCTCTAATAATCATGCTAAAATCACAATATAAACTTGTAACAATCGTAACTTACTATTCCGAAATCGAAAAATTCTATACTTTATATCGAAATAAAGATCAAAACAAATTCTTCAACTTTTATGAAGAACATCAAAGCTCAATTTAACCTCTAACTAGGTTAATTTCTCAGTCAAAGTTTTAGCCATAATAAAAGTCAACCCCAAAATACCTAAACTTTGACTGATCATAACTTTCACTCCCGATATCGAAAATTGCAAACTTTATGTCTACAGAAAGCTCTCAACATAATCTATAAGTTTCATGTAGATCATTTTATCAAATTTACCTACATCAAAAGTCAACTATTAAAGTCAAACATTCTCCCTCCAAAAAGTCAAACTTCCTAAATCCTTCAAATTTTCAACTTTTTTTCTTTTTAATTCTTGCTATATAACCTCATTTCAATCAACTCATCCACTTGATCATTCATATTACTAAATTAAATTGTCACTCAAGGTTCGGGGTCCAACAACTGGAGTTGGCATTAAAGGTACATGGACCTTTACTTGGGGACTTTAGTAGTATGATTCATCAATATGAAATGGAAGGGTAACTTCAACATAAGAAACTATATAAATAATGTAAGGCAATACACATCTAACATACAAGTGACTGATTAAAAAATACAAGGAGTTTTTACACTTGGTTAAATAGTCAAAAGGGGAATTGGTTTATAATTGAGCCCTGTTTAATAAGGACTGGTTATCAACTTTCCTAAAAAGGAAATATTGATTTAATAAAACTCTCTTTTTAGACCCTATACTAATAGTGATTCAAGATCTTTCCATTAGATTCCCTAAGAGATACCCTTTTAGATTCAACAGCTACTTAACTAAAGTAGAAAGAATTTATTAATCTGTACTGAGAGGCATAAAAAAGGAGTAAAGGGAACAAGTATTATATTTTTCATGAGAAAGATCAATTTAGTGAAGGACAAGCTAAAAATCTTTAAATTCAACTAATTTATCTACATTTAAAAGTCAGTAGGGGATATCTTGGAGAATTTGAATTCAACAAAATCTCAACTTATCTTTTCCTAGAGGATACACAAATTCAATGGAAGGAAAAGGAAAGCTTTACATGATTATGCAAAAGCTTTGTTGATTACTAATTTCATTACTCAATAAAGATCAAGAGTTCTTTAGTTAAAGAATAAGGACAAAATCTCCAGCTTCTTCCACAAAGGTTTATTATTAAAAAAGAACTCAAGTAGGAATGTTTCATTGAAAAATGAAACTAATTCAATTGTTATCTTACAAGAGGACCTTCTTTAAGAAGCTCTTTCTTATTTTTCTAACTCTTGGGAACCTCAATTGAGGTAGTTTTATTTTCACTTAACTCCCTAAAGGCACTAGTTCTGAATGGCTTCAATGAATTTCTTTTTCCTAAAACACTTGACAAGTTACTAAAAAGATAGTAATAGAAGTTATTCCTGAATTCTTTTAAAAAAGGAGGATTTTAAAAGAGATAAACAAACATTTATTAGTCTTTCCTAAAGAATCAAGCACCAAGATCTCTTGAAGAATTAAAGCCAATTGCATATTATAGCACCATAGACAAGGCAATACCTATCATTATTGTAAATAGGATGAAGCACATACTTCTTATATATATCGATGCTTCACAGGGTGTAGTCATTGAAGAAAGATGATTTGGTGGCAACATATTGCTTAGGCAAGAGCTTTTACTTCTAAAAAATCTTTGATTCCATAAGTTGTGATTTCATTATGAATACATTAACAGATTTTGGCTTTTCCTAGATTTTTATTAGTAGATTAAACAATGTCTCACTACAATTTCATGCAGTATCATTGTCAATGGAGAACCTACTAAACTCTATAAAGGTGTTAGGGAACTAAGACAAAGGAATCCTTTATCCTGTTATCTTTTTTTACCCTGGTAATAGAAGATAGTATCATACACAGAAGGTAGATAATTTCCTAAGATAAATAGTTTAAGAACCGCTCAAAATTTAAAAGATTGAACTTTATAATTTTAGCTTTTGTTGATGATCTTATACTATTTTCAAAGCTAAAACAAATTCTCGAGGCATCCTCAAGTTAGCTTGACATTCTTTTAGGCTACTTTTTGGTCTATTGCTAAATGGAGACAAAAGTTGCTTATACCTCTTTCTAGGATCTCTTCAAAATGCTACATAATACTCAACCATCACAAGCCTGAAATTTAAGATTCCTCCACTCATATTTCTTGGTATTCTTACATCATCCAAGAGACCCCTATTTTGTAGAGAGTTTCAAATGTTGTTAGATACGATATAGAAAAGGATTTCCAACTTGTGCAATAAGAAGCTCATACTAGTAGGAAAATCCTAACTCATCATATCAATATAAATAAAATCCAAATTTTGTGGTTCTCCCATATTTATTTTCTTAATAACATTATCAAAGTAATGGAGAAACTCAGGAATTTCTTATAAGTGGATTCCACAAAAGAGTTGTGGTTAATGTGAAATGGGCAGAAATAGATTTACAAAAGATGGGCGAGGTTTGTGAATCAAAGAATTGAAGCTTATAGACAAAGTCCTCATGATGAAAAGATTATGGAGGTTACCAAAAGACAAACAATCTCTTTGGATATAATGAGTACAAGCTTATTACTTGAGGAATGAAAGCATATTGAATATAAAATCCAAAGCAAACACTTTTTTGACTATACACAATGTTCTAAAACTAAAAGAGAAAATCAGGATGCTAATTAATAGAAATTAGTAATGATGCAAACACTACATTTTGGTACAATAATTGATCCCATTTTATCCCTTTAAGTGAATCTATTAAGCTGATTACTTTAAGGAATGTCATCCATCAAAATAATATTGTGAAAGAGGCTTCAGAAAAATATCATCAACATTTAGATTCACTATCTAACTCACCACTTCTTAACTACATTTTGGGATTAAATATCCAATAAGGAGGATATTGGTCTTAAGGTTGATTGTCGCAAACTTGTGTTAAGAGATACATGTATTAAGAGATAGTTATGTTCTAGGTTGTAGATCTCGGTCTTTTTTTAGAATATAATACAAGTTTTGGCATGTATGCATCTCAAACTAGGGATCCTCCTACTTATTGGCACATTTAGACATGGATGTGTCCCAAACTATATATCTTATTGTCTTTTTTTATGAGTAAAATATGATTTGTGACATAGTTATATTCTAGACCATGTCTTCCTTCATAAACAATTATGCCATGTCAATACACTTGTCCATTCACTTTTGATTTCATGAAAGAAGCATTCTCTAGGCCATTCTCATATCCCAGGCCATTCCATTCAAAAAGCTTTCAAGAAATATGTGTTTCTTTTCCAAAAATCTAAGATTGTATGTTGGTATGTAAGAGCTATACACTTTAATTTTTTAACTCCAAACTTCAGGAATTAAGATTTTTTGTTGTTATGAAAAAAAGAACTCATCAAAATAATAATCTGTGTTATTTTTTAAGGCAGAAATGATGTTATTGACGTAATATGGTTTGTACACAATATAAAATATAAAAAATTATTAATCTAATGTCACTGATATTTATAAAAGGTTTATTTTGAATTTGAAAATGTTCACACACACATATAAATACGACCTTGCTAATCTTAGTCTGTTAAACACAATGGTTTTTGTATAAACTCACTAGAAATGAATTAGCACTTAGTGTTGTCAGGTTACCTTCTGGACTGACTCACTACTGCAAAACTCTTGAAGATGGTCTCTTGGTGGTTGAAAGGTGAATCTTCTTCTAGCTGCTAAGAACAAAACTTCTAGGACAACTGAAGACTTCCTAAAACACTTCAAACATTGTTCATGTCTGCTCCTACACAATGAAGAATGTTGCTGCAATGAACTTTGAAAAATTCTTCTTGAATGTTTATCTAGAAATGTGGAGATGTAATAGGCTCTTTCTCACAGGTTTTTAAGTGTGTGGTTAAAGATTTGATGTATTTGGAGAAAATGATTGTACCTCTCTTTTTGAATATGAAAAAACAACTTCTATATATTTGTAAACTTTCTGTTTTTGTATGAATGCTATTTCAACTATTCAATCATTAAATCGATGAGCTTCTGCAAAGAAAAACAAAAGGTGGAAAAAAGGAAATTGAATTTGAGCTGAATTGAAACTTGTGTATTGATGAGTTTTTGGTATTTTTGTTCTACATACTTGAATGGAAATGAAAATGAGCTTTATACATTAGCTCTAAAGCAATCTGATACAACCTTTTAGAAACAAAATTAAAAGATAAGGACATGATCTGAAGTGTAAAGACTAGCCTAGTACAAGCCTACCCCTATTTAGCAAAACACAAAAGCAACCAAATTGTCTTTAGCATAACAGAAACTGATTTTTTCAACAACTATTTTAATTCTTCAGGAGACAAAATCCTGACATTGTAAATCCGATTGTCAGCCATGGAAACGAAATGCATGATGTGTCAGCTACACATTGTTTGTTTAGCTCTAATAAGTTTTGATTACATTAATTAATCTTCTTGAATTTTGTTTTAGATTTTTTTGCTATTCTTCCTACTCTGCATTTATTCTTCTGTTTTGTTCTTCTTCATTCTACAAATTATGTGTCCTTCATTTTGCGCATTCTGAATTCTTCATAGATGCTTCTATCTTCTCTTCATCTTCCCTTTTGCATTGAATTTTACCCATCAGGACTTGATCTTCATTCCTTTGATCCATGAAACCTTGAATTATGCCAAGTATCATCATTTTCAACTTCTATTTGCTTCTGAAGTCCCTCAGCCTTCCTTTCAACCTTCTTTTCTTTCTAATCTTCACTTTCATTGCTAACTCTTCCACCATCTTTAACACTTCAGACTTCTCAAAACAATTTAATTCAATAGCTCCTCTTTTGTTTTGTGAAGCCTTCATTCCTATCATCTTCTTCAAAGACTCAAATCTCTATCTTGGTAAAGCTTTGGTGAACAAATCCGAAAGCTGAATGCTTGATTTGCAAAAAACCATCTTAATCTCCTTTTCCTCAATCAATTCTCTCACATAATGATACTTCATCGTCATATGTTTAGTTCTCATATGATCTGAGGGGTTTTTTGCCATTGAAATTGCTGCATAAGAGTCACAATATATTGTCACACATTTTTCTCTCAATTCATCTAAATCCATCAGAATTTTCTTCAACCATTGAGTTTGTTTAGCAGTCATATTCACAACTACATACTCAACTTCTACCGTGGATTGAGCTACCCTTCTTTGCTTCTTTGAACTCTATGCAAAGATACCAGTCCCCAAAGTACAACAAGATCCACTCCTACTTTTGCAATCATCATTTCCAGCATAACTTGCATTACTAAATACATACAACTTCACATTTTTCCTTCTTCTATACCGTATTCTATGATTGATAGTATGTTTCACATATCTCAACACTCTCCTAGCATACAATGCATGATATCTCGAAGGATTACGATTGAAACCAGCTGAAATGTTCACAGTACAAGCAATGTCTGGCCTTGATGCACTTAAATACATTAAGGAACTAATCATGCTTCTATAATAGGTTTCATCAAATTGCTCACCTGATTTTGTGACATCCAACTTCAGCTGATGCTCCATAGGTGTTGTCATGCCACTGCTATCCTTCAAGCCAAATTTTTCAATCAACTCTTCATCATACTTCCTTTGATGAACAAAAATGCCATCCTCTCTTTGTTGAATCTCTAGTCCTAAGAAGTACCTTATCTACCCCAAATCAGTCATTTGAAATTCTGTTTTCATTGAATCCTTGAATTCCTCCATAAGCTTATCTTCAGTACCTATTAGCAACAAATCATCAACATACAATGAACAAATCAATTTCCCTTCAGCATATGTTTTAACATATATTGTAGCTTCACTCTTGCTTCTCTTAAATTCATTTTGCATCAAGTAGCTATTAATTCTCAAATACCAAGGTCTTGGAGCTTGTTTCAAGCCATACAATGCTTTCACCAACTTGTAAACCTTCTGCTCCTCTCCCTCTTTCACATATCCTTCGGGTTGCTTCAAATAAACTTCCTCATCCAACATCCCATTGAGAAATGCACTCTTCACATCCATTTGATGCACTTTCCACCCACTGTTTGCTCCTAAGGCTAATAACAATCTCACAGTGTCCAAGCTTGCTACTGGAGCATAAGTTTCTATATAATCTATTCCATATTCTTGCTTATATCCCCTCACAACAAGTCTTGCTTTGTATTTATTGATTGAACCATCCAGATTCAACTTCTCCTTGTAAATCCACTTCAACTCTACAACCTTGGTTTATGGACTTGGTAAATCCACCAACAACCATGTTCCATTCTCTTCAGTTGTCTTTATTTCTTCATCCATAGAGCTCTGCCACACTCCTTGCTTGATGGCTTGCTTGTATGACTTCGGTTCTGAATCTGCAAGCAAGGCACATTCAACAATTGTCAAGGCATAATCTATCTCTCCTTCATCAGTAACATTGTACATGAAATAAAAAATGGGGTGGTTATTTTCACTATAAATGGAGGCCAAGCCTCTTGTCTTATGGGCACTATCTGAGCTTGAAGTGTCCACTTGCGACTCTGAATTTGATTCACCATTTCCAGAAGTTAGTGAAGACTCCTCCTGAATTTCACCACTTCCAGAATCATTGGAACCTTGAGGATCTAATTGAATTGTCTCCTCCTGTGATCCGTCACCACTTGAACTGTTATAACTATCATCATCCTCTCCTATTGTCCCATCAACATTCACAGCATTCAGTGGAAATTCAATATTTACTGTTCTAAAATTTCTACCAATTTGTTCTTCCCATTCCCATCTTTCTCATCAAATCTCACATCTTTGGATACCATATTTTTTTCTTTTGTTTATGGATTATAGATTCTATATCCTTTGGACTATCCACTATATCCCATCATGATTCCTTTGATTGCTTTCTCATCCAACTTAGTTCTTGTAGCTTCAGGAATATGCATATATGCTATGCATCCAAATACTCTCCAATGTTACACCTTCGGTTTCAGTCCAAACCAGACTTCAAATGGAGTTTTTCCTTCCAATGATCTAGTCTTCAATCTATTTTGCAAATACACTGTTGTAAAACATGATTCAGGCTAGAACTTCCTTGATACTTTCATCCCAAACATCATCGATCTAGCCATCTCCACTATGCTCCTATTCTTCCTCTCTGATACTCCATTATGCTGTGGTGAGTAAGCAACAGAAAATTGATGAAATATCCCTTCCTTTTTGAAGTATTTCTTCATCTCATTTGAAACATATTCTCCTCCCCTATCACTTCTCAAACATCTCACCTTATTGCCACTTTGACTTTGAGCTTCAGCCCTCCATACTTTAAACATCCCAAACACTTAATTTTTGCTTTTCATAAAGTAAATCCATGAGTATCTTGATGCCTTATCAATAAACTCTACATAATACCTACTCCCTCCAGTTGGTAGTGTATTCATTGGTCCATAAACATCAGTGTTCACCAATTGTAGCCTTTCTGTTGCTCTCCAATCACTTGTTGGGAAGGGTAAGACATGACTCTTTCCTTTGGCATAAGGTTCACACACACCCTTCCACTTGGAGCTCAATTGAGGTAATCCTAAAATCAACTCCTTCTTCTACATTTCTATTATATAATCATGGCATGCATGTCTATACCTTCTATGCCACAATTGAGTTAGTTCATACATTGGTATTGCAACAAATGTTCCTTCAACTTCTACCATCTTCAATTTGAAAACTTTATTCACCATAGGAATTTTATGTATCAGCTCACCTTCTACATTAAAGATTCTACACATTCCTTCTTAAACATACACTTTATACTTCTTTTCCAAAAGTTGGCCAACACTTATCAAGTTTTGATCAAGCTCGGGTATGTAATAAACTTCTTCAAAGATAGTGTTTCCAACTTTTGTTCCCAACTTCTCAGCCCCTTTCCATGTAATAGGTAAGATCTCCCCATTACCTATTTTAACAATAGCATTTAATTTGTCATCTTTCTCTACAAATGCCTCCTTCTTCTTTGTCATATGGTTGGAACAACCACTATTTATCAACCACTCACATTTCATCTCATTTTTCACTTCAAATTCACAAACATTGCCTGTAGATTCCACTTCTAACTCTTGACAAACTTCTTCCACAATTACACTCTCTTCGGTTATGGTTTTCCTTGATTGATTTTTGGTTTGTGAAGGTCCAGATTGGGTGCTTGACATGTTTGGTAAGTTGTTTTGAGGGTTTGAGTGAGTTTCTGATTGAGAATATGGCACAAAATTGATCATCGAGATTGTTCCTTGAGATTGTTAGCTTGAATGGCTTGACATTGGTGTTTGTGGGGTTTGATGATGAGTCTCATATATCAACCCTGATTGAGATGAGTTTGGTTATGTCATTTGAGGGTAATAAGCATGGGGTTGAGGGATCAAGGAGTGATGAGTCAAGTGAGGTTGAAATACATGTGACTGAGGTACTGAAAATGGTGTTGTGTAGGAATGAGCTAGTTATATTTAATGGTTATCAGGTTTTCCAGCAAAGTGTGCTTGATGCATTTGTGTTTTAGAAGAGTGTTGGTAAGGTTGTGATTGGGCTGGCATCAAATTTGTTGAGGTATTTGGTCTTGGTAGAGGATGTATTGGAGGTGGCTTGCCAAAGAGAGAGCTTTGTGGATGTTGTTGTTCCTTCAATCATTTTTCATAGCATACCCTTCTAGAGTGTCCCCTTTTCCTGTCATAACTTTGATTGGTCCAGACTATGTGAACCTTGATGCTCTGATACCACTCTGGAAAATGCTCTCTTGGTGGTTGAAAGGTTAATCTTCTTCTAGCTGCTAAGAACAAAACTTCTAGGACAACTGAAGACTTCCTACAACACTTCAAACACTGTTCATGTCTGCTCCGACACAATGAAGAATGTTGCTGCAATGAACTTCAAAAAATTCTTCTTGAATGTTTATCTGGAAATGTGGAGATGTAATAGGTTCTTTCTCACAGGTTTTTGAGTGTATGGTTACAGACTTGATGTATTTGGAGAAAAAGATTGTAGCTCTCTTTTTGAATTTGAAAAAAGCAAATTCTGTATATTTGTAAACTTTTTGTTTTTGTATGAATGCTATATCAGCTATTCAATCATTAAATTGATGAGCTTCTGGAAAACAAAACAAAAGGTGGAAAAATGGACATTGAATTTGAGTTGAACTAAAACTTGTGTATTGATGAGTTTTTGGTATTTTTTTTCTACATACTTGAATGGATATGAAAATGAGCTTTATATATTAGCTCTAAAGTAATATGATACAACCTTTTGGGAAAAAACTAAAAGATAAGGACATGATTTGAAGTGTAAAGACTAGCCTAGTGCAAGCCTATCCCCATTTAGCAAAACACAAAAGTAACCAAATTGTCTTTAACATAACAGAAACTGATTTCTTCCACAGCTATATTAATTCTTCAGGAGACAAAATCCTGACATTGCAAATCCGATTGTCTGCCATGGATATGAAATGCATGATGTGCCAGCTACACATGTTTTGTTTAACTCTAATAAGTTTTGATTACACTTATTAATCTTTTTGAATCTTGTTTCAGATTTTTTGCTATTCTTCCTGCTCTGCATCTCTTCTTCTGTTATGTTCTTCTTCATTTTGCAAATTCTGAGTCCTTCTTCATTTTGCACATTCTGAATTCTTCATAGATGCTTCTATCTTCTCTTCATCTTCCCTTTTGCATTGAATTTCATACATCAGGACTTGATCTTCATGCCTTCAATCCATGAAACCTTGAATTATGCCAAGTATCATCATTTTCAACTTCCATTTGCTCCTGAAGTCCCCCAGCCTTCTTTTCTTTCTAATCTTCACTGTCATTGCTAACTCTTCCACCATCTTTAACACTTTACGCTGCACAAAACAATTTAATTCAACAAAAACTCTATAATTAAACACTTCAACTGAAAAATACCCTGATTGAATAGGTCTCCTGTCAGTAGATATTACTGTTGCTTATAGCGAAAGCAAATCTACAATCTCCTGAATAATCTCATCCATGATAATATCTCCTATTTCCGCTCCTGTCATCTTCCTTTGTTGCTGAAAATAATCTTTATCTTCTATTGTGCTAAAACAATCAACTTTTCTGTGCTGACTAGCATCTTGTTTTTCCCACGAGCAAATGCTCTCGCAAATAATTTTTCCCAGCTCTTGTACACCAGTGAACTCTTGAACATGCTTTCCTCTACTACTATTCCTTCTATGCATTTTTATGGCCTCATTCACGCTATCAAAGAGAAGTTGCTTGTTCTGCTGCAAGGCCCTTATGTTCTTCATGTGGTGAGGTAAATCAGGACCAGCTTTCTCCATTATCTCCCCCAGTCCAAAGTGATTCTGGTTCGTTTCCGGCATGGAATTTAGCAGTAGTTCCCATAGAAAAGCTGAGAGTGCGCAATCTTCCTCAGTGGTTTTGCTCAGCGCGTTCCTTGATGCTTCTTGCTCTTGCCTTGGCATAAAGTGACACACTGCTCAGGGTAGGAATAGGTATTATTACTATTTGTCACCAGAAAAGAGAAAGTGAGCTATTATGTTTTCTGACGGACAAAGGGAATTGGACCATTGTACCTTTACTAGAACTCGATATGCCATTTAGCACTGACACTGGACTAAGTTGCTCGCTGTCTTGTTTGCTTCCCCACTGAAAATTTGTATCCCCAACGACCTGGAGAGACTGATGAGGTTAAAACACGGAAACGCAGCAAGCTGATAATTATGTAGAATAAGAAAGTGTTTGTCACTGCTACTATCAGTATAGATGCCATTGTACCAGCCCCTTATTCGATCTGCTATACTTTGGAGCTCGGTAATTTCTTGGAAGAAGTGCAATGGAGTTGCTCAGTTCAGAAACTGATGCTGTTCTTCCAATACTATGAGAATTCTCGTTGGCATTAGATAAGAGATCCTGCCTGTGTGCTTTATGGAGTTTTAACCCCTTCTTGCTGTGACTGTGCCAAATGAACTTGTACAATATCAACTTGAGGATTTCTTTTGCGGGCAAAATTCTTCGTTTTTTCAAATTGCACCTGCATGCTCTATCTGGGTTCTTGTTCAACAATATTCTTCTTTCTGAAATGTAAGTTTCTAATGCAAAAGGCTCTTGTTGCTCATGGAGATGCTCCCGAAGCTTTTTGGGTAGAGAAGTACTAGTCATTAAAACCTTAGCTCTGTGGGGCTAAACAAATTGCAAGGTCCAAGTATGGACAGCTTCTGATCTGACAAGAGTACCTCTGTCCAACTATAGTGTATATATGAGTAAATAGCCGATTGGAAACACCGATCGAGAGAAGATAGAGTTTTGGGACAGACCTTTCACCCTATTATATGATCTCTCTAAAAATAATTTCTAGTTATAAAACACAAGCTTGCCCAAGTTCTAACATCAAGGGGTCCTCAATCAATTGCAAGATATGCCTGGACCCTAATTTGTCCCTCATTCCCATTACATGAGTTTCTCTTTCATGGTCATATCAGATCCACATGGAAATGTCCTAAATTAGGGTTTGTGTCCTCAAGTTTTGTCTTTCTTGATAGAAGATCATCCCTAACACGCTAACATGCTCAAGACACCAAATCAGACCAATGTCCCTTTGTTAAGGGGACTAAAATAGGCATAAAATTGGTCCCCAACTTATCAAAAGTTCAGTTCATCATAAATTTTGAACATGTGAGTAGGTCCAAGTATGGCCAGATCTTTTGTTTTCTTTGGTTCGGTAGGTGGGGGTTCTGTGCAATGAAGGTGACATTTTGGCACTGAAGAATCCTAAGTTTTGCATTTTCATTGTGGTTCTTCTGCTAATCATAAATGATAAAGAATGAGCAAGGAATCATAATTTACACATTAGCACACGACATGTTGTTGATTGAAGATGTTGTTTCCTTCCCCGACGGCCCATAGCTCAGCCGGCATGGGACTAAATTAGGAGTCTAAATCTCTTGTCTAATATTATGGTGTCTTATTGTGTCCAATAAATCTCAGCCGTTTATTTATGTGGGTCCTGTGTAGATCCTGCGTGGACTCTACGTGGGTCTCGCAAAATAAATGGTTGAGATTTTATGAGACAGAATAAGACAAGATAATATTGGACAGAGGATCTTAGTTCTTAAATGAGATAGTCCGACTACAAGAATAATTCTCATCCTGTTAACATAATTTAAGATTAGTTTCATGTCTTGACAAGTTATAGGCGTAGACCTGGTTTGAATTCAGTGTTGATGTGAACGGTAGAGCCCTGCGGCTTCAAGGATGTTTCCTTGAAAAGGGGAATTTCTAAAATGTTTTTTAAGTTGTATAATTTGATAATTAAATAGGTTTTATATAATTACTATAAATTTATTTTAGTTTGATTTTTTAAATTATAAAATTTTTATGAATTATTATTATTATAAGATAAAATTTTATTTTAAAAATATGAAGTGATTATGTAGATATATAAATAAATACTATGTTTACCGATGAATCTTTTTATTTTTATTTACTTAAAATTAAAATAAACATATCGTACATTATTATTGTTACATCCCTATGATGCTTTTTAACCTCATATTTTTAATCAACATTTACACCCATTCCAACCATATTGACAATCGAATGATATCTAAAGCCACATTTTCCTCCTTTCACCACCACCGATCTTGAATGATATCCATGAACCATGACTCCATGTTTAACAAAATTAACCATTTGAGTCTAATAAGCTAACTCATATAAGATCTTCTTTTTTCGCATATTTGGAATAAGAAGGATTGCAAAGAACAAGAGATATAAAATAAACAAATACCTTTCTTGCTTTTATCTTTGCTTTCTCTGTCAACGATGAGTCTCTTTAATTTTGCCATAATATTTTGAAATAGATTCATTTGTCATTATAAGACGCATTCAAATAATTTATTTTATTTAATTATTCCTATTTACTTTTTTAATTATTCTCACAAGGCGTGAATTATCCTATGATTTGATAAGCTCAGATCTCTTGTTTTGGTTACAATATTTTTATCTATTAAATCTCATATATACATTTATTTAGACCTCATATAAATGTAAGAATGAGATTTAATAGAACATAGTTAGAATATTGTAACTAGATGGGAGAATATGATAATATGGATCCATCACATACGGGTTATGTTGTAAGCCCATCAGTCCAAGTCCAAAGAAGATTGAGATTACAACATA
>JANTNU010000234.1:36011281-36027467 GCA_024752395.1 Erythroxylum havanense
CTCATTCCATTTCCACAATCCAATCCTCATCTGTACGATTATAACCAAATTTTCGATTTACACAATCAAGTCGGGAAATTGTCATACATGTATGTACATAAATATATAATCGTGCAATAGAAATCATTTACCAATGACTATCCAAACTATAATGCATGTGTAGTGCAACATTTGCCTGTACTCAATCTTAACCTGATCCAAATTACCAATATACCCGTCACACCGGTAACGGGATGTTACACTAAATATAAGAAAGTTTTCAACGACAGTCTCAGTAATTTGAAGATGTTGATGAGACTCAAACTTATCTTCATGCAGTTGAAAGATATTTATGGATCGATGTTTGTAAACATACCTGTAACCATGATTTCTTGTTCTTTCTGTAAAGCTTTTTATTCCCTCTCTTCTTTCTTTCTTTTATGTTTCTTCAATGGTTAAGATAATAATTCAGTATATCATTAAAAAATTATAAACAATTTTTTCCAATCATCATATTGCTTCACGAATCATTATGATGGTTTATGAACCATCATGATCGTTCAACAACCATTATGATGATTTAGTTTTGAAAGACAGAGGAAAAGGGCCTTTGACCCATTTGAGTTCCCTCATTTAATACCCAATAACTATTATCTTGGATACTTTTTATGGGACTCAAATTTATATGTCATATGGGACATTAAATAGTCTAACAATATCCCACTTGGCCCATGTTACAACTTGGTGATCCAACAATAAAACTTTAAATGCACACAACACATGGAACCAATCAAGTCATCCTTAAAATTAATCTGATGGGATCATGGCGGCCACAAGTTATATAACATGATTCCTTCCATGTATTACAAAATTAACTCAACTCAACAAACTTTAAGTGGGTAATACGGTAATTGTTATCTCACAAATAATAATTATTGTATACAACATAATATGGATAACCACTTAGTGAGAAAAACATATGACTGTAATTGAATTCACAAGTGTCATAGCAATTCGAGCAAGACAATTATATGTATATATACATGTCAGAATGTTATGCTAATAAGGACTTATCTATAAGGCCCATTCGTTTAACATGATCAATAAATGTTTTGGGTGGTAAGCTTTTCTTTAACGGATCCATTATCATGAGATCAATACCAATATGCTTATTGACACTTTATGTTTTTGCACTACTTCTTTCGTAAACAAATACTTCAAATCTATGTGTTTCGTACCCTTTGAATATTTGTCATTTTTAGAGAAGAATACAACTGCGGAAATATCATAATAAATTTTTAACAATCTGGTAATACTGTCGATAAGACCAAGACCTAAGATAAAGTTACACAACCATAATCCATGAACTGTGGCCTCAAAACATGCCATAAATTCAATGTCTATAGTGGAAGTATCAATGATGGACTACTTTCCACTTTTTCACGAAACTGCTCCTCTAGCTAATAGGAACATGTAATCGAATGTAGATTTCTGTGAGTCTACATAACGGATATAGTCTAAATCCAAGTAACCTATCACTTCGAGATGGGTTGATTTTCTATATGTGAGCATATAATCCTTAGTGCCTTGTAAGTATCCAGGACTTTCTGTGCAGCTTTCCATTGGTCCATTCCAGGATTACTTTGATATCGTCCTAGCATTCCAACAGCAAAACTGATATCTAGCCTAGTGCATGTTTGAGCATACATTAAGCTCCCAACTATTGACGCATAAGGGATAAACTCCATGTCTTTACGTTCTAAATCATTTCGTGGACATTGCATTAGACTAAATTTGTCCCTTTTTTGAATTGGAACTATTGTTGTGGAGCATTTTTTCATTTGAAACCTTTCTAATACTTTCTCGATATAACCTTTCTAGGACAATCCTAATAATCCTTGTGATCTATCCTGGAATATTTTTATTCCTATCACATAAGATGCCTCACTCATATCTTTCTTTTCGAAATTATTAGAAAGAAATTTCTTTACATCGTGTAATAAAACAATATTATTCGCAGCAAGAAGGATATCGTCAACATATAGGACTAATATAATGAAATTGCTCCCACTAACCTTCATATAGATACACTAATAAACGGTATTTTCTACAAAACCATAAGACGTAATGATATCATTAAACTTAAGATACCATTTTTAGTCTATATATTGACTTCTTTAATTCACACACTAATCGTTCCTTTCCTATGGTCACGAAACCTTCTGATTGATTCATATATACTTCTTCTTCTAAGTCACCATTTAGAAAGGTGGTCTTTACGTCCATTTAGTGAAGCTCTAAATCATAATGAGCTACTGGTGCCATAACAATTCTTACAGAGTCCTTCTTTGAAACTGGAGAGAATGTCTCTTTATAGTCAATACCATCTTTTTGAGTGTAACCTTTAGCAATAAGTCTGGTTTTATACCTTTCAATGTTGCCTTGTGAGTCACATTTGGTCTTAAAGACCCATTTACCACCTACTTATTTTTCACTTTCCAGCAACTTAACTAATTCCCAGACATTGTTATCATTCATTGATTTCAACTCTTCTTTCAAAACATTGAACCATTTTTCAGAATTGTTACACTCAATGACTTGTTTGAACGAGCCTAGATCTTTATCAATGCTCAAGTCACATTTATGTTCAAGTGAGTAAATTTCATATTCATTTGAAATAGTTAGTCTTCTTTACCTTACAGACCTTCGTAATGCTACATCTTGTGACATTACTTTATCATTTGTAACTTGATCAGCATTAACTGGTTCATCATTAATATGTTCAAATTGTGAAATTGCAACATTAATTTGTGGTTTCGGTATGTTGATAATCTGTGATGCAACAAGAGGAATAACAACTGGTGGAATCACGTCTGATATGGTAGTGTCTACTCGTCTTGGGGTAGTTTCTACTCGATTATCGTGAATATTCACTTTTGTGGTTCTCCGTTCCCACCAATTTGACCATTCTTAATGAACCAAGCATTACCAGATTCAACTATTCTCATACTATAATTAGGACAATAAAATTCATTCCCCTTTGATTTTTTGAGATAGCCGATGAAATAACCACTAACAGTTCTCGCATCAAGCTTCTTTTCATGTAGATTATACAGCCTTATTTCTATCAGAAAATCTCAAATGTGAAGGTGTTGTAAACTAGGTTTCTTCTTATCCACAGTTCATAAAGTTTCTTAGGAACTACCTTACTAAGAATCCTATTTAGTAGCTACGCAACGGTCTTTAATGCATGCATCCCTAATGATAAAGGTATAGTACTATTACTTAACATGCTCTTAACCATTTCTGTAAGAGTACGATTCTGCCTTTCAGCTATACCATTTTGTTGTTGTGTACCAAGCATTGTGTATTGTGCACATATGTCTCCATTGGCAAGAAATTTTGCAAATGGACTTGGATATTATCCACTTTTATCAAAATTTTCATAATATTCACTACCTCTATCAGACCTCACTATCTTTACTTTTCTACCTAACTGCCTTTCTATCTCATTAATGAATACCTCTAGGATGTCCATAGACTGAGACTTCTCATGTAACAGATAAATATATCCATATCGTGAGAAGTCATCAATAAAGGTAATAAAATATATTTTGCCGCCTCAATAAGGAACGTCGAAAGGACCATAGATGTCAGTGTGTATTAATTATAGTAATGTGCTACTTCTTGTGGCTGGATGCTTTAATATATGCTTGGTTTACTTGCCTTTAATGCAATCCACACATATATCTCGGTCAACAAAATCCATTGAAGATAAGATGTTATTTTTAACTAACCTTTGCACCCTTTCCTTAGATATATGACCTAATTATTTATGCCATAAAAAACCAGAACATTCATTTTGTGCACTATGTTTGCTTCCTTTAATATGGTCAACATAAAACAAAGATTCAACAAAAATCAACATCAAGATTGAAATGATATAAACAATTAATTAAAGTACCAAAAATATAATAGTACTTATGTTTATACAATGACAAAAATATCATTTCCAATCTAAAATTGAAATCCTACATCATCCAAATTTGCAATAGAAATAACACATTCAGGAATATAAAGACATTTTTCTAGATCTGTGTAAAACCCAATGTCCAAGATCAATCTGTACGACCCATGCAATCTATCCGTGCCTTCATTTTATTCCCCATATACAAGAACTTTTCAATTTTATTTATGGTCTAGATTGAAAGAAATTCCTGTTTAACATGTGACATATGAGTAGTTGCACCAGAATCTAACCATCAAGTATTTTTAGGCACTTCAATAAGATTTGATTCAAAACATACTGAAACATAGTATATATCTTTCTTTTCGAACCAAGACTTTCATTTAGGACAATCTTTCTTGAAGTGACCAGGCTTCTTGCATAAATAACACCTCTTATCCTTATGGCTTCAATCCTCATTAACTTTGTTGAGAGATTTGTCCTTATCTTTTCCTTTCTTTCCTAGTTTGTTCTTGCTGCTACTAACTCCTTGATGAAACATGAGATGAACAGAGAGTTTCTTTATTTTCTTGAATGTCCATTCCTCCTGAACCAACATGGTGTTTATTTCTTGAAGGTTCCATTTTTCCTTAATGGTGTTATAGTTCACCTGGAACTGGCCAAACTCTAGATGAAGGGAGTTGATAATGAACTATACCAGAAAGGACTCACTCATATCTATACCATAGATTTCAACTTTGACATATGAGTTACATGATCATGAATGGGCTGTGACCAATTAAATTTTTTGGTCATCAGCTCACTCATTAAAGTCTCTACTATGGATTGGTAGCTATATTAGATTGGGGGTATTCTTTAAGCTTTAACATGAACTCCTTTGCATTGTATGTTTTAGGTATTGACGGCTTTACATTTTTTGCAATTGTCATTCGCATCAAATTCAAGCTCAACCTGTTAGACCGTTCCTAAGTCTCATAATAAGACTTGTCAGCTTCAGAACTAGTCTCAGTTATGGCTGCAAGCCTTACATCTGAAACTATGGCCAGTCCAAATCCATACACCTAATTGGAACTAGATTTGTTCAGACCAATCCCCATTGTTCAAGCCATTGAACTTGATCAAGTCATTGCCTAAGGCGAACAAATTAATAGATGCTGCACATACAACATATAGTCCATGCATTAATGCTTTGAGTAAGCCTAAATGGATTCAAACTAACTAATAAACTTTGATTATGCATTTAAATTCTCTTTTGGGTGAAATTTAAATACATAGAAATAACCTATTATGATGTATATATATTACGAAAATTGACAATCAAGCATATTATAATTAACATGCATGTTATCTTTGGATATACAATCATATTAACCAGATATGTTGATAAAGTCCCTTTAATGTCATTAATTATAAGCAATGGTCCACCATTGGGTAACCTCCTAGTGTTATAATTAATAATCTCAATTATTTAGTTCAACCCTTATGTCATTTTAGCATCATATCATATTGAACAATTGAAACAAACCACAATTAAATGATTAATATCTTTCAAGTTAGACCATTTTGGTAAATAATAAGCTTTCCATGCAATAACTATTTAATTGGACAATTATCATACATGACAAAATTTAATTTAATTGGTTTGGTCACTTTGATGACTAACAAACTATTTTAAACATCCATAATGTCATGTATTACACTCAACTTATAATTGGAAAATTCAATTCTAACAATTGCATAATATAAAATATTCAAAGTACCAAAGAAATATATATATGGCACTAATTTTCAAATTTATATTATGTATAGTAAATATATCAATTATGAATTAAATAATCTATTATATTCCATCAAATATTGTTTTTACTTAGGGTTAAAGTCTATAAATTTTTACTAACCTTATATTGTCCTTTAATGGCCCAAAGGCCCAAAAATTAGTCCATAATTTGATTTTTGGGCCTAGAAGCCCATCTTGCACTGCAGCGTACGTGCCAACGTCTACCCACGCAAATGTAGTGTCTGACGAGGCTTGATCTGGAACATGTAGAGCACGCATCAGACATTGCAGAAGGACTCAACGTCTACACGCGCCAGATGCTGTAACATTTTCTTCCTATGACGCTTCTAGTTTTGTTATGTTTTTTTAAAACTATACTTCTGTTTCTTCCTATGTTTCTCTTTATTTCTCATCATACGTTGCTCTTTTTATCACAAACCACCCTAAGCCTTACCAAGATTATCTCTTGTTACCATTATAATCACAGAATGGTTCTTTAAAAAAAAACTGAGAACTTTACGGCTTAGATTATTGTTTCTCTCTTCTGTGTATTACCTTTAATCTAAACCATCTATCCATAACCATTATGTGTTGGTTAATATCAAAATCATCAAAACGAAAATCACTTTTCCATTTTATTGATACCAACACCAAAGGTTTGTTTTCATGGTAGTGCAACATATCGTAACTTAATAAACGAACAGAAATAATGCAACACTCCATCCATACAAAACAACAGAAAAACAAACGATACATGGTAGAAACTAAATCATGCAATACTGTGGCCCCGATACCAATTGAAAGACATTTACGGATCGATGTTTGTAAACATATTTGTATCCATGATTTCTTGTTCTTTTTGTAAAGCTTTTTATTCCCTCTCTTCTTTTTTTCTTTTATGTTTCTTCAATGGTTAAGATAATAATTCAGTATGTCATTCATAAGTTTTTTTTCTTTCTAAAACTTATATACGAATTTTTCCAATCATCATGTTGCTTCACAAACCATTATGTTGGTTTACAAACCATCACGATGGTTCACCAACCATTATGATGATTTAGTTTTGAAAGAGAGAGGGAAATGGTCTTTGACTCATTTGAGTTCCATCATTTAATACCCAATAATCATTATCTTGGGTGCTTTTTATGGGATTCAAATCTATAAGTCACATGGGACATTAAATAATCTAATAGTAGTGGGTAGTAAGGACCGTTGTGGAAGGATATTCGGCTTAGGTTCAATTCATTTGTAAACACATGTTATTTACAATCTTCCATGTCTGATACAACAACATCTAGTAGGTGGTTGACAACCAGTGAAGTCAATGAGCTTCGAAGCACGATGTAGACATTAGCAATTTAGTGCCAACCATCGATGGAGTACATAACTCAACTCCATAATGAGATGGATGAGTTCAAGGGAAAGGGTAGCACTTCTTTACAACAATCAGAGCATTCGCAATCACCAAATCGATAATGTACTTGTAGTCATTTCATTTGAATTACAAATACTTATTATGTACAGTTTAATGTCTTTATTATCAATTAAGATAAATTTAACTTTATATCATCAATCAACTTTCTCTTTAAACAAATTAAATGTAACAAAATCAAAATATTATGCACAAATAATTCATAACTACTTAAATTGTGCATCAACCATAAGATCATTAAATAAAATTTAATAACGGCAATTTAAATTTTTTAAAATATTTATTTATGAAAAAATACGTAGGTAAAATCAATTATATTTACCGAGGAAACACAACAAACCGTCGGTAATATTGACAAGCTGTCGTCAACTTTACCGACAGGATTTGCTGTAGAAAAACTGTCGGTAAGATCACCGTCAGAACAATCATAACTGTCAATAGTGTTGTAATAAAATTACCGACAGAATAACCAATACTGTCTGTAAATCTGTCGACGAAAAAAATTGACTGTCGAAATTATCGACGGTTGACTGAATAAACAACCGTCGGTATATTCACCGACAGTTACATGAAACATTTGTCGATAAATTTACTGAAAGACATTCCGTTATTCGTCAGAAATTATTACCTACGGCAGTTTTATGACACCTTTGTCCGTCGATAAATTTTGTCACCAATTTGTCTTCCCGATGGAATCCTTAGGTTTTCCATTGGTAATATCTGTCGCTAAACGAAAATTTTCTTGTAGTGGTCGCCACATCATCTCATTTATGCAAAACAAAAGAAAATCAAATTTTAGAGCTAGCATAAGTCTCTTCCTTTGAAATTGCTATTGCAAATTTAATTATTGTCATCAAAAAGTAAAATTCGTGCCAAGCTGAAAATCACCCCCCAATGTGTTCTTAAGGCAAAGAAGAAAAGATCCAATGGTATCATTTAAAATTATATGACCTATAACGTGGTGGGAGACTATTGAATGCATTCATTGGTATACGTACACTTGTTGGAAGAAATTTCCCGTGAAATGACAATAGGCTGTCCAAGTTCCTTTCAACGCCAGGAATCATGCTCTTACTTTTTCTCTGTAAACGCTTACGCCACACAACATAAGAGTGACTCTTGCTACGTACCAGAGCGCTTGATCTAATGAAGGATTTATTTGAGAGAAAGGATTTGGGTTGATCCAAACTCGATGATGTTTTTAAATGGCAGAATCTTTTATCATTTGACTTAGCAGAACAAGCATGCTACTTCACCATAATACTGCTCCCCACGGTTGCAACTCAATTATCATTTATGTTATGCCTCTTGTAATGGTCCGGTATGAACTTCTGTTATTATGACAAAAACCAATCTCTAAATGGATAGTGGTGACTCAATCATGTCTTCTGCCAAGATACTGATCTTATATATACCATATCTCTTTGATCTGTAAGTCATGTCCCATGCCCAGTTGACATGGTTGATCTTAAGTCCGACCATAAGGAAAAGGTACACTTGTAATTCATGTTTTCACGGACGTCTTCCAACTCCCAAATTTGTTAAAACTAAACAAACTTATTACTGAGAAAAGATCCTCTATCTAATATTACTCTGTCTTATTCAGTCTCATAGATTCTCAACCATTTATTTTGTGGAACCCATGCGGGATCCATGTAGAACCCACATAAATAAACGGTTGAGATTCGTTGGACACAATAGGACACCATAATATTGGACAAAGGATCTGGACTCCTTATCACTGGATATTAACTTACTTCCCAACACTACTGACCACACTTGTGATTTTGAGGCCATGACATTCTTGCATGTGACCTTAGTTAAAAACAGGTAGGTGTTTGGTAGTGTCTAAACCGTCACACTTACAATTATTTTTTCTCTAATCAATGTCGGATTTTGTGCTAATTGTGTGTGTTTAATTAGTCCATTACTTGGAGAAATTAAATGTAGGTTGTCCATGTTCGACTTATGGTATATTTACCAAAACAAAAACTTTGTACTATAGCCTGGTGATGATGACTCGAATAGTATTTAGCCATCAAAGCTTATCTAAAACAGTAAAATTAGAAACTTAGAATAGTCATACCTAATTATAAACAATCATAAAAATTTAGATAGGTAGCTGATCAGCTAAATTGAAGCCCAGCAAGCAAAATCCTCCCAGAAGACTTCTTCAGGGGGCGAAGTAAAAGGTATTTTACCAACGAATCAAATCCTACGTTAACAATGTCCAAATCATCATAGCACGTGGAGGCTTCCAATGTCAATTGTCAAAAGGAAGAAAATTTCTTTTATTAAGCGTTTAATCGGTAGTTCTGGAACTTGTCAACGAACGAGGACGTCAAACTAATCAACAATGAATTATCAACGACGTTACATATATGAAAATATTGTGTTCTCTGAACATGTTCTTTCAGGATGTTAGTCACTATATAAGTACATATAACATTTCGTTAGATTAACCTCGTAGAGCTATAGTTTCTCCCCTCCAGCTTTCCTGTTCCGTTGTCATTTCCAGAGAGCAAAGAACAAATTATGGCTCACAAGATCAGGACATATTGCCTCATGGCCTTCGTCCTCTTCTCCATAACCGTTACCTATGCCATCCGGCCGGTGCCTGCCTTCTCGGAAGCAACTCCGACGGAAATTGAATACGGGGTGAGCTAATTTCGTTAACGTTAAGAAACATCATTAACTCTTTCATGATTATATATGTCCATTTTGATAATTCTAGCATGTTTGTTCTTTCTTGAAGCATGTTGAGAAAGAAGAGCAGGTTCAAGTGGAAGAGAGTTGTGTTGGAGCCGGCGAAGATGAATGCTTGCTGAGAAGATCACTTGCAGCTCATCTTGATTATGTCTATACCGAGAAACACCACCCGTGAACTCCGCAGATTTTCTTGCATCATTTTTCTTTCTAGCAGATTTTGATGCTGATGTTATATTAAAAACCTTTTTTTTTCTCCTGTAACTAAACAAACTATGTTCATTCAATAGTGTATAAGTAGTTGATCTTAAATAGCTTAGGTTGATATTGCATTTCCGATGCATGCCAGTGAAATTTTTTTTTTTGTTGACATTTTGATTTCTTTTTAACTTTGCTCTTTATTGATTGCTTAAGTCCATTAGATTACTCAGCTTTTTGGTTGATATTGAATTAGTAAACTGAAAACTTATAAGCCAAGTATAGTCTATGATTTCACGAAGCTACTTGCTTGATCAGATGCCTTTTTTTTTTAGGTTAGAAATTGTTCAAATTCTTCAGAAGCATTGATCCAGATATCTTAGTATATCCAATTTAATCAAAGGTCAAAAGAAATCAAAATGTATGACACAGGCTGAAGTTGATTCTTATATCATCTGAAACCATTTTCTTCTCTGTTGACGCAACAGCCGCTCTACTCTTTCCAGAAATTCAGGACTCCAAGCCTTCAGGCCACGAATAAGATGTTCTTATAAAGTTACATTAAAATAACATATTGATCTTTCGTTTCTGAGTGTTCACCGTTTCTATGTACTAAAACTTGCCAAAAATATTCTTAAAATTTGAAATATTAATGCCATGTAGCGCGTGCATCATTGTTGATTAAAACAATTCTCGTCACCACCAGCTTAGATACCATACAAAAAAATACGAAAAGATACGTAGATCAGTGGTGAGAGGTGTGGGTCTTGCACCCAACAAAACCCTGAGGTCCCAGATTCAACTCCCGAATCTCTCAAATGAAGAAGATGAATAAGGAGACCTAGGAGACCAAAGGGGATAAAACTTCAATGGTGTAAGGCCACCCAAACCAGATACCATACGAAAAGATATGTATATACAAACCCAAATATATCTGCATACGAAAAATCGATACATGAGCTTTTGTTGGAGACATCAGATTATGGAGTCACACCTTGACACTACAATTGGTGAAGCTTAGTTTAGACTCATTCCTATTATTATACTTTTCTCAATTGTCTTTATTATATATATATATATACTTTGTTTAAATCTCAAGGAATGATCGTTCATTTCGTAAAAGTTAATTAAACCAAACCATGTTGGTTATAAGCGGTAGACTCTTCTAATACCATAACCACCTTGTGTACTTGGTAGGGACAAAATTAATTGATTGTTGACATAGTGCATATGTATGCTCAGAAGATGCAATGCTGCATGGAACCTTCAAATTCAATGCGTGCTCATGGTAGAGTTTTACTTGGATGATTTAGGACCCACATCTTTCTAGTAGCTCGCATGTCTTAATTACAATTAAGTCAACCTTTCGAACTTTTCTTTAAATAATAGTGCTTTCACAGGATCCAGTAATTCTGCTACTTCAGGTGGGCTACTGCGAGACAGCATAGACACTTGGTTAAGCAGCTTTGTCCAAAACATTGAGGGGTGCTTCCCGTTGGGTGCGAAATTTTGGGAGGTCCTTTCCGGTCTTCGGCTCGCTTGGGCTTTAGGGTATCGCCATATCGTGCTAGAGGTGGACTCGAGCATTGTGACGAATATGCTCTTTTCTCCACAGTTGCGAGCTACTTCTTCCAACCCATTTGTTTTGGGCATCCACGAGCTGCTTTCTCTTAATTGGGTTGTCACTCTCCGACATATTTATCGTGAGGGTAATAGGAGTGCGGACTGGCTTGCACACTTTGCAGGACAATTTCTCCTAGGAATCACTAGTTTTGAGCACCCTCCGAGGAGTTGCCTACCTCTCCTAGAAGAGGATGTGTCGGGGGTCAGGCACCCACGACCTAGCATGTAATCTGTCTTGTTATTTTCCTTCATTATATAAAAAAAATAGTACAAGAGGCACTGACTTTTACATTAACAAGATTTTGTTAACTCAAATAATATACGTCAATACTTTTATTTTCTTGATTTCGATATCCTTTTTTTGATATGCAACTGATTTTTCAAGATTTTTTTATCTTTTAAAATTTTATGGTGAGGTTATCTTTTTTCTTGATTTGGTTATCTTGATCTGTAGCTTTGATGAAATGTAATTGATTTATCTATCAGTGGTTGAGAAGTTGTGCAGATTTGAGTTTAAGATGAATATTTGGATTGTAATTTTGCAAGTGTGAAAGTAAAAAACCTCCGATTTATAATTTTATAGTGAGAGAGTCATGCCCTTTATTTTCTAAGGTTTTAGGAATCCCTTTGAGTTTAGGTAAAGTAAAGTAAGGAAAGAGTGAAAAGTTGAAAGCTTTGGAAAGGCTTGCTTTTTGTTGTGGTATAATATGACGAAAGAAAGAAAGTTCATTTTCTTGAAAGGTTTGGAAAGGCTTGCTTTTTGTTGTGGCTTGGCTAGGAGCTTTTTTAAGGTATCATAAAACTCACTGAGTGCTTGCATATGTATTTTTGTGGGTTTGTCTAGAAATTGAGAGAGTTGTTGAACGACAAAGCTGATGTCTAGTCGTGTTATGGTCAGGTATAAAAGCTTCCTAATAAGGCGGTGATAACCTGTGATGTTAGTGTAGGGTTCTCCATCGACCGCCAATTTTGTAAGTGGTACTATCAGCATAGATAGAGGTTTGCATTCCAAGAAGCCAGCTTTAGTCAACAAGTCCAGGGTGTATTTTCTTTGAGAGAGATTGATGTCAAGAGATGATTTAGCCAGCTCCAAGCCAAGAAAGTACTTGGCAACACTAAGGTCTTTGATCTAAAAGGTAAGATTTAGAAAATCTTTAGTCTAAATCTTTAGTGTTTTTTATGAGATTTAAGTCTTTGTTTGCTAATAGTATATCATTGACATAAATCAGAAGTATGATCAAAATATTGTTTTCCGTCTTTGTGAACATGAAGTGATATGAGGCAGACTACTGGAACCCAATTGAAAGTAAAACAGAGGTGAGTTTTTCATGCCACTGTCTACTAGCTTGTTTAAGTCCGTTTATGCTTTTATTTAACTTACAAACCATTTTTGAATCAGGTAAAGGAAGTTCTGGGAGGTGGGGGGCGCTTCATGTAGACTTCTTTGTGGAGATCTCCATGAAGGAAGGCATTGTTGATGTCAAACTGGTGAAGGTGCTAGTCTTAAGATGCAGTGAGAGCAAGTAACAGGCGAATAGTAGTATGCTTGACCACGAGAGAACAGGTCTCGTTGTAGTCCAAACCAGCTTGCTATGTGAAACCCTTTGCCACAAGTCTACTTTTGCATCGGTGAATTCAACCATCCAGATTGAATTTATACCGATATACCCATTTATAGTCAACTGCTGATTTTCCAAGAGGTAAGTAGGTGAGTTCCCAAGTTTCATTTTGAATTAAAGCCTTTAATTCTGCATTCATTTTTCCTTGTCATTCATGTGTTGCATAGCTTTATGATAAGTTGTAGGTTCCATCAAAGCTACAAGAACTAGAAAAAAATATTTTTATGTTGAGGATAGGTTATTGTAGGAGATGACTGTGGAAATTGAGTGAGGAGAGGTGTGAGACAATGTAGGAAAGATATAGTCAATTAAATAGGATGGTGGTTGAGTTTTTCTAGTAGAACATCGAGGTTGAGGTGTAGGTTGAAATGAGGTAGATGGCTTAGAATCAGTTGGTGCTTGAGGGACATCATAAAGAGGGGAACCATTAGTTGAGGGTAGGATTGGGCTTGGTATGATAGAACTATGGTAGGTAAGGTCCTGAAAGAGAAAAGAATCTTAATAGAAAATGACATCCCTTGACAAGAAGAATTGTTTGGTGTCTAGATCAAAAAGTTTGTAACCTTTTGTTCCTGTAGAAAAACCAAGAAAATAGCCTTTCTTGCCCTGATATCTAACTTCCCTCTATTTGCTTCTTTAGTGGGAGCAAAGCAGAGACAACTAAACACTCTTAAATGTGTAAGAGTAGGATTAGTACCAAATATAACTGAACAAGGAGATTTGTTTGATAAAAGAGGAGTAGGAATCCGATTAATAAAAAAACTGCATGTAAGACACATTCTGATTAAAACTTAGTTGGAAGGTTGGCCTGAAATTTGATAGCTCTTGCCACACTCAGAATGTGTTGATGCTTTCGTTCAACCCATTTTGTTGAGGTATCTCAATATAGGTGGTTTCATGCAAAACATCATTCTTGAAAGAAAAAAAACTAGTCATTGAAAATTCAACTCCTTGGTCACTTTTTATGCATTTTATTTATTTTGTGAACTGTCGCTCCACATAAATAGAGAAATTTTTGATTAAGTCTCTAGTTTTTGACTTATGTTTCATTAAATATACCCAAGTCATACGACTGTGATCATCAACAATGGTTAAGAAAAATCAATGGCCATGAATGGAAGCTATGTGGTAAGGCCCCTAAATGTCAACATGCACAATGTCAAAGTAAGAGGAAGCAATGGAAGAACTTAAATAAAAGGTAACCTTTTTTGCTTCGAAAAGTGGCAAGTTTCACATTGAACAACATTCTGAAAAATAACAAAATTGTCTATGCTAGATAACAATTTGAGTCTTGCATTTGAAAGATTTCCTAGGTGTTTAAGCTAAAGTTAGTGTGAGTGATGTGTAACAGAATGGGCTTGTGGAAGAGGGTAAGATAATAGAGTCTATTATAATGCTTAGCAAAACCAATCATCTTCAAAGTGTTGAGTTCCTGAATAACACATGAATGTTTGGTAAAGGTCAGTTTGCAATGTGAGAATGAAGTAAGTTGACTAATGAAAATTAGGTTGAAAGAAAAGAAAGGAACATAAAGAACATTTGGTAGAACAAGAGAAGAAATATGTACTGAGCTAATATGTGTGGCAGGTACATGTTGACATTGGGGAGTCTTACTATTAGATTATGAGCTATGGTATATTTAGTGAATAAATGCAGACTGCAGACAATATGATATGTGGCTCCCAAATCCAAAATCCAAGTATAGGACCATAAGGAAGATTTGGCAGATAGAGATGTACCTTTGATATCTTTCATAAGTGTGTTAACTTGAGGTATGGTGACTGAGTTGTGTGAGACATCATTGTCTTTGTTCAGTAAATCCTTCAACTGACAGTATTCTTCTAGTGCTAAGTTGGAATTGGATTAAGATGCTTCTTTGTGTGTGTTTGGAGTGGCATTTCTAGCAACTGTGATAGGTTTAAGGTGAGTTTCTACATGATTGAAAGATTTGGATTTAGATTTGAACCCGTCTCTTGACTGATAAGTATTCATTTTTCCATTTCCTCACATAAGGTTGGGTGGAAACCCATTTTTTGTTACATTTGTTCTATGTGTGTCCCTTATAACCAAAAAAGGTACATAATGGTTTTTTGTTTGACTGAAAGGTTTTTCGAGTATTTGTTTTGACAAAAAATGCTTAAGCTTCATAATTGGGTAATTGTGATGTTGTTGAAAGAAGCTGTCGTTCATGTTGAGCTACCATGGAAAAAAATTTTTTTGATATCAAGTAATGGTCCAATCACAATGATTTGTGACCTAATAGTGGAGTAAGATTCATTTAAGCATTTCAAGAAACACATAACACAATCACTGTCTTGATATGATTTAATGATGCTCAGCATATCACAATGGAATTGAGGGTAACATTTGCATTTAGACAATGGTCTTAAATTGTGAAATTAATCCCATAACATTTTTAAATGAGTGTAATAATCAGAGATAGATAGACTTCTCTTTCTGAATCTATAAATTTCTTCTTGCAGATCTAAAATTCGAAAGGAATCTGCTTGGGAGAATCTGTCATGCAAGTCTTTCCATACATCAGCTGCTAAATCCAACCAAATGACACTTTAAGCAATGGTCTCATTGACTGAGCGCATTAGCCAGGATACTACCATGGTATTGCATCTTTCCCAATATACATAAGTAGGATCATTTTTTTTTTGGCATAACAATACTACCATTTATAAATTTTAGCTTTTTTTTTATAATAAGCCCATTCTCATTGACCTAGACCATGAATGATAGTTGAGTCCAGTCAGAAGAGAAGATACCAGAATAAGAGAGGGGTTTTCATTAGGGTGAATGTTGTTGGACCCCAAATTTTTGCTTTCTTGAAGTTATTAAGCATGAATTATTTTGAATTATGATTTATGGTATAGTTT
>JANTNU010000234.1:36066201-36076917 GCA_024752395.1 Erythroxylum havanense
AGCTCAACCACTGTGAAAAGGGGCCTAAGGCCCGAAAGGGAATAGTGCATACCCAGAGGGCTCTCCTATCCCTAATGTGCGTGGGCAGTAGTGCATACCCAGAGGGCTCTCCTATCCCTAAAACGCGATTACTGTTTGAGGTGCCCGAAATGAGACTATACTGATGCCCAGTCACAACACTAAAATAAAATAGAAAACGTCATGCATTAAGTATCTGATTGTGCTGCGAATTTGAAAATGGGTTAAATGTATATGTGTGATAATTGTTTAGTGAAATTTCTGATTGCTATTCTGAATGTGTTATTGTGTTGATCTATACGCAATTTACGTAATGCATGAATTGGGTGAACCATCGATGATGGTTTCTCATTGAGTTCGCAAACTCACCCAACATTGCAGTTATTTTTCAGGACAGTGATAGTAGACTCCTAGCTCCAATTAGGGCGACTCTTCCTGCTGTGTGAGTGCTGGCAAGAGAAGCATGGCTCACATGTCGGTCAGCTGGGATCTTTTGGAGATGACCTAGTTAGGAGTTATTTTAGTCCCTTTTGGTTTTGTACAGTATGTAATCATGACGGAATCGTGTATCTATGGTTTTTAAGCAATGAAATGACAAGTATTTTGGTTTTAAAATTTAGGGAAATTCGATATTACAATTTTATTATATTAATTCCATGTGGATTATATAAATGATCGAATCGTACCCGTATCGTGAGTTACGTATCGGAATGACCCACGAGCGTCCCGATGCGTACCCTACGGTAAGGGGGTGCTATAACATCTTCCCAGATCATCATAATCTAAAATTGAAAAATGCTTTTTTTGATCAATCTCTTAACCCTAGCTTTGAAAATGTGGCTTAAATATTTATGCCACACTATGTATGACTTCTTATTCATCAGGGTTCTTCATTTTATAACTTGTTTAGTAAGATACAAAGAAGCATATATCTAATTCAGGGTAAGACACATTCTATACAAATCATATGATAATAAAGTTATACCATTATGTTTTGCATTAGACAACACCTACACAAAAGAAGCATTAAATACAAAACGTCAACCTTCTTTGTCCAAATTGATCAAAAGATCACGTATAAAATGTGTCATGCAAAACCCAAAATGAATCTTACAATAAGGTTCCTTAGAAACATTTCCTATAGATATTACTTATACTTCTTCATTGATGTGAACCATCATTTTCTCCTTTTCTTTATTTGGCTTTATCCTGGATACGAACCACTGCATCGTGGAAGCACCTTAATCAGATGTTCCATTACACAGCCACCAAATGCTTAATGCGACTATCTCAAATTAGATTCACAAATTAATAAGCCAAGGAGTTACCTGATGGTTTTAGTCTTTCTTTTTAGGCCTTATATTTCTGGCTTCTTTATGTCATGTGGACCTTTACTAGCACTGGTTTGACCAACATCAACATGCGGAAAAGATTTGAACTTTCTACCTTTGAACTTAGCAGGCTTCATCTTTGCCTTCCCTTTAGTTGCTTTGAAAGCCTACTTGAGTTTCTCCTCCTTAGCAACATGGGCTATCAAAATGTTGAAGTCCCATTCCTCATCCAACGAGTAATATGTGATCATCATTAGATTACTAAACTTTGGAGAGAGTGTGTTTAGAGTTTGGTAAACAATGAAGACATCAGGAATAGGAATGTTTAGCATCTTTAATTCTTTTATCAAGGCACTTCTCTTAACATTATGTGAGACTATGTACCTCTAGGAAACATTATCAAGAAACTCCTTCACTATATCTGTGTCCAGAAGTCCACTAAGCAGATGGTCAAGTATAATCTCTTAATGGTTATAAGACATAATCTGTTAGACTAATCTCAGGCTTCTTAGGCTGCTTTACGAACTCTCGAGCTAATGACTATAGGTGGAGATGGCCTTTTCATTCGTAAGGCCATATCAACCTCAGCTATCTCCATAGCATTCAATACATCCTCTGCCTATTTTTTTGTATTGAACCCAGTCAAGGTTTCAATGGTGGCATTGATTTTGTTGATTGAAAAGGTGACCACAAAATAATGATGTTTAAATCATCACAAATATAGGACAACGGAGTTATTCAAAGCCATTAAATAGTATCTTTTTTGAAAATCCAATCATATATATTATGAAACAACTTTAGCCTGAATACATAATATATGCAATTAGATTTTCATATAAAAGCGATCAGATTACATCAACTCTCATGACACTACCACCTCTGGGCAAATAGATCACTTAAGCAACAACTTTCCTTCATCTAATGTCTTTATGCAAATCTCAAAATGTGATGTAAGGCCAAAACTTTTGGGCAGGGTGAACAAACATAAAATCAGAGATGTCTCCCAAAATGCAAGCAGAACAATTCAAAATACTGACTTGAAAGGCTACTTTGGTGATTACATCCTCATCATCACTTAAAAAGTCCACAAACACAAATGATACATCTTTATGTTATTCACATTCTTTATTGGCATATGGTATGTGACAATATAACATTAATAAATGCAAAGATTCGAATGCATAATCTCATTGTCACACACTCGAGCTGAAGAAGTGTTATGAAAACTTCATTTGAGACTTTTACAAAGAAAAAATATTAGGAGAGCGACTATCGTGCATTACTAGATACTGAACCAATCACTCGAGACATGGGAATCTCTTGTATCTCTCTTATGACAAGTTCATTACACGAAAATTCACTCAAAAATGGTTTTAAAATTTTTTAATACCTTTTCCAAGTAACTATCATGTGATCCCAAACACTAAACATGAGATTTGAGATATGAAAACTTAAAGTATCTCCCTCATGTGATGTCCGAAACATAAAAATTCACTTAAAATCGGATTTAGAACGCCTTAATTCCTTTTCCTAAAGTAAAATGTTAATTTATTACTAATGTAATAAATCCAAAAAAATGAAAATTTCATGTTATGAATTTTTCGGACCCGAAAACTAATCCAAAATACCTCAGGGCACCCTTACGGGAAATCTTAAATTTTTGTGTTTTTTTTCTCGACGTTCTCTGTCATCCTTATTGGAAAATGACAGTTTTCGACAAGTTTTGTGTCGATCTTTTTGCCCTCCTGTGCTCATATTCACCCCGTTTCTCAAGGTTAAATACATGTATACTATTTTTATGCAATAAACGAAAGAAAAAATCGAGAAACAAAAGTTTATTCTCCGAAAACCTTATGGAGAGAAAAACCGAATAATTTTCGTTTTTAACCACTCGATCACATCACCACTCTGATGCCACATGTAATACGTAATGGTACCTTAGTTACGTATCCCGGATCGAACGTGAAAGGACAAGAAACAAATAAATGTTGAAAATACCTTATTTCAATCTCCATAGTTTCAAATGACCTTTCCGAAGCTGATATGAGCACGAATCCACCATCGCTTTCACGAAAACTGCTCTCTGGGATGCGGGTAAAATTTTTCTACAGTTTTCTCAAAACGTAAATTCTCTTAACGGGTAAGAGAATTCTTATACTTACAATTGGTATGAGTAACTGCACGAGACCTTAACCTTTATATATAGCTTCTATATTGGGTTTCTCATCACAAGCCCGATATGAGTTCGATCTACACTTATTAGAATTCATTTTCACACGAACTTTGACTCATTGATTTAGATCGTTTATTGGGTCATTTTATTATCTTTGTTTGGATCAAATTACGTAACTTAACAGATAAGTTATTTAAAAACTAAAAAATACAATGAATAATTATCCAACTTTATAAGAAAGGACAAAATTATTCAACATACATCTGCACTTAGTTTTAGAGTTATTCTAAATGGCATAGTAGTAATCGTAGACTACCCAAATATTTTTCTTTTCGATTGGCAATTCTTTAAAAAATTGACCTTGTATTTTGAGAGTCCAGATCCTCTGTTCAATTTTACAGTGTCTTATTGTGTTCCATGAGTCTCAACTATTTATTTATGTGGATCCTGCATAAATAAACGCGGGTCTCGCATAAATAAATAGTTGAGATTTACGGGACAGAATAAGATACTATAAAATTGGACAGAAGAACTTGTCTAATGTTCTGTATGACGTCCATGAATATATAACTACCCCTTGACTGTTGCAATTCCATTTACAGCCTTTTACATTTTTCATATCAAGTGAAAACCAGTACTCACCTTTGGTCCCTTACAAACTTCAATTTATTTATTATTTATTATTATTTGAATAAAAACAGTCTTACTCAAGAAGGACCAGTCGTTGGTATTTATAGAAATGAGAAAAGTGCAAGTAATCGCGTAATGAACTTAAAAAGGCCACAGGTACCCAAATCCTAACGATAGTTGTACAATCGTAGGACTCTGGAGCCTCATTATTATGTCAGCTTTGTTACAGAGATGTCAGAAATTTGTTAAGATATCAAGTATATAAGCGTCCATTTGTAAACTGTTTTGTACAAGTTTTTGACACAGGACAGAATAGAAAATAAGTTTCGTCTACATTGTTATTTCTTCAAGAAAGTTATTATTATTATTATTATTATTATTATTATTATTTTCTTTCAGTAAAATTATATTTCTTCAAGTTAGCTTAAAATATAAATGCTTATTCAATAGAGCTTTAGCAACTTTTAAGTGATTTTGAAAAATTGTGGAGTATCTTTTATTGCTTATTTTACTGTGTACAATTATGGTAGACTTTTGTATGGTCGGCAATTACAATAATGACGTTTGTGTATATTGCACAAGAAAATGTACACCCTAAGCACCTGATCCTAACTCCAGTAGAAGTCAAAGTGAATCGGTCGGTGGTAAACCCGTAATAACCGCAAAGAGCAGTCCTCATTGCCAACCACACGCCAATAAAGAAAATGGAAGGACGCAACATACGAGTCGCATAAAAGCACCCAAAGAAACCAAACCTAAACTTTAAAACTGCCACATGAAAAGGTCGAAAGCCGACCCCTTTGTTATTTATCACATCACATTTTGCCAGATTTTGAGGCAAACCCACTTTTTTCTTAATCTTCGGTTTTCTTGAATACCCATCTAGGATCAGTTGGTGAGTTTTGGATTGGGAAGAAGAGGCTTTTCAAATGGCGATTCAGTTGGAGAACCTGGTGCAGTCTATCAAATCTAAGGTGAGGGGCTTGAAGAAGTCGAAGAAACCTTATGTGAAGATGGATAAGAGTGCAAGTGTTAAGGTTGAGATTCGTAGCAGAAAAGCGAAGCAAATGATCGAGAAGACCATGAAAGTCGCTGATCGGCCTGGCAAGCGTAGCATTAATTGAATCTATCCCTCTTCTTTTTCTCTGTCTAGTCAATTAATAAGGAAAAAAAAAGTTTCAAGCTTTGTATAGGTGAGTTACAGATGGGTATATGGTTTGCTTATGAACATGTCCATTCTGTGTTGTAAGTTATGGGTAAGGGGAGCGTTATGGTTTGTTTTGCTTGGAAAATTGCGTAGTTTATGCTGTCAAACCAAACCAAAGCAAAGAAAGAAAAAGCTTAATTGTTCCTGACTACTGGACCGTACTGTTCGTTGTTCTTGTTCCAAGTTCCAACTCCTTTTCTCTTCATATTATTGTTTATCTATTTACTCAATAACGTGCAAACATGGGAAATTTATTAATTTACTGCGTCATTGACCAACATATAGTTTTTAAGTGGCCAAAACGTATAGCAGGAATCAAAAGCAGCTCAAATTAAGTGATGGCTATAAACGCCAAAAGGAAGCCAAGTAACCAAAAAAAAAAAAAAAAAGGAAGAAAGAAAACACTCCTCAAACCTGCTGGAAAGGCTGAATTATCTTCTCACAAGGTTAATAGACGTGTTCAGGTATCGTTTCCGTTTTGGCAACACCAACATGCCCCTAAGTCCTGCCATTGGCAGCTCTCTCAAGTCTTGTCCAACTGGGATATGTCCATATCTTCCGTCTTGGTTTCAAGTTTGTCGCTTAAGAAATGTCGTCTGTAAACTCTTCCGTTTCCCATTTAACCAAGTTAAAAGAGAGTACGATTTGATGACCAAAGAATTGATGCGCGACTGGTGAGTGGTGACAGTGACACAGGCTGTTACTTTTCATAGAGTTAGGCAGTTGTCGAAAGTGAATCTACAGTCTAGAGTTCGAGTCTCGGCAGTAGTAGTGTGGATAATGTGGTGACTCCTTGTACGCACTAAATATTGAGCTGTCTTTCTGAAAAATTGGTCGAGATCAAACCGTGATTTATCTCCCTCACACAATATCGAGCCAGAGTGTGGGGGCGCCTAAAATGGGCGTTCCACTTTTGAGTCCAAGATACTCTCCCTAAATTCTCAAATGGCGAGCATAGAAAGAGGCGTTACGCATTCCATCATTCCTGTGATTGTTCTTGTTCTTAAAAAGAAAAGGAAAAGGTTGAGATTCAATGTTGCCCTCAATAAGAAAAGAAATAGCATTTTGTATATGCTTAGACTTGAAAATCCACAATTAGTCGAGGATTAAAATGAATTATACTATTAGGTCTACTCAGTGGTTGGGCTAAGAAAAAAATAGTTTATTTATTAATTTTAATATAAACACATTTTTAGCCTCCCATCATTTTCAAAACGCCCTTATATGCTTACCATTACCTCTTTCATTTTATCTTTTAATTAGATAACTTTTGTTTATTCATACCCATTTTCAGTTTTCCTTCATTTACTGATGATTGATTGCTGGGTTGTTCCTTTTATGGCCAGCATAACTTTCGAGGCAATAAATAATGGGGACTCAGAAAGATTTGATACATGAAAGCTCATAACACAAAGAGTTGGAACTGCCTAAGTGTACAGAGAGCTCCTCCGTCACTTTTTTTCTACTTAACGCCATCTTAAAATCTTAGCTGTCTCTCCCTCTTTCTCTCTTTAGCTCTATTTCTCTCCATCTTAACATCTAAATTTTCTTACTATTGAGTATAAATTTTAAATATTAAGAAAATTTAAACTTGTTATTAATATCTTAACTATTATAATCAGAATGATTATTAAGCAGTTCCTTACAATCAGGGACGGAGTTATTTGAGACCTAGTGATGTACTGGCCTTCTAAGATTAAAAAAATTAAATATTTAAGCTCTTGTATTTTAAATTTCTGACTCCGCTATTGATTACAATAATTTTATCTCCTAGAAAAAAAAGAAAAGAAAATATTTATTAAGATCTTTTAAAAACCTATGTACTTTTGGTGGTTTCAACGGGACCTATTCACCTGTACCTCACTACTCTGGCCCCTCTATTTTCTTTGTATCTCAACCATTTATTCATCTTGAATAAATGGTTGAAATGCAAAGGAGATAGAGGGATCAGAGTAGTGAGATATAGGTGATCTGAAACCGGTTTCAACATATTTAAACCTAGCCCTCGTAAATCGAGTCATATCCAAAGCTGACAAACTTGTTTTACTTTTAGGACGTTAGACCGTTAACATGACAAAGACATCCCAAAATTCCAATAACACAACGCCAAAGCTGACTATAGTTGCGTGAGTGTCAAAAGATTTGCTTTGCTATAACTGTACGAACATGGAACATATCCTTGAAGTCGTACGCCTAACGCCGTGCCAGGATGGCTTCAGGAAGCACCCAAAGTCTTTCAAAACGGCACTTGTTATTTAGATAATATATACATTTGGGTGTGATAAATCACATGATTTACCATTGACCTTCACAATCCAATAAGAGAAAAGCTTTAAGATTTACGCTACTCTAACCCTTGCCTCTATATAATATATTGAGATAACGATTAAAAACTCTAAAAAAACATTTTAAAATTTTTTACTGTAATATTTAAAACTTTAATTAAGTATTAATTTTTTAAACTCAAATAATTATATTTAAAACATTATTTTCATTAATTTTTTATTTTAAATATCTCTTTTTCTTTATCAATATGAAGATAACCTTTATATCAATATTTTGTGTCAATATTTTCCTCCTTTTATCTATTTTTCTTTAGTATTAGGCTTTTTTTTTGTATAAAGGGAAAAAGAACACAGGATATTAAATGAGTTGGGGGAAACAGCGTCCCGATAGATTCTCTAAAAGGAGATTAAGACACTCTATAGGTGTAACATCAAAATAGGTGATACTAATGTCTGCCGGACCAGCCTGGGTAGCGAGCCAGTCGGTGCATCTATTGCTCTCTCGGTACACATGCCGATGAACAACAGACTAGTTCCGATTGAGAAGTTCCAGGATACCTATGACGATAGGATTATCCGATTGAGAGCGGGACGTCACTGAAAAAAGGAACTGATGCACCTCTAACGAGTCCACCTCCAGCTCAATCCGACAAAAGCTTTAGTATCAGGCTTTTATAAGTCACCCAGAAGCACTATCATTTAAAGGACAAAGAAGAGCTTGAACACTGTATCAAAGTATTTTTGTTTTTATAATAAAAATGTATCGTCCGTATTTTGCGGATGGACACAAGATGCCACCATCAGTCATGCCACCATCAGACATGGGACTGCTGCCGCTTATCTCAGAGCTTCAATGGAAGTAAATTTTGCCCAAAAATTCGTCGGCATTATTTTCTTTAGTTGAAAATTTAAGGAGAGATTCGATACTTCTATGGAAGAAGAAATATAGAAAAATTTTATTCTGAATTTTTGAAAATCAATACTACTTTAAGATTAAGGCTTAAATATAATAAACGTAAACGTAAGATGTACTTTATTAGAAATCTTGTTCATATTTTATAGCTCTCTTTGAATCAAATTCAGAAATAAGTTTATCACTACCACCACAATCGAATACATGTTTTGGTTCATTTCATTCAGTCAGTCGGTCGGTTGTAATTTCATGATACAATTATTTAAAGACATTCTTTATCTTATACATATTTATATGTATATGAAAACGTTTATGAAATAAATGTACACTACAAATTAAATTATGATAAGATTCATATTATATTAACGTATTATTCCTAAATTGTTCCTAATCATTGTTATATTAAGATTAGATATTAATAAAAATGAAAACAATTAGCATACATTATATTTTTCTTTATGAAGGAAATTGTTAATCTCATATACTAAAGTATGAAAATATTTAAACAAATGTGTTGGTGTTTATTAGAAAATAAGTTCACTATAGGGAGAATGTTTTATTGTTGCCAATTAGTTAACAACAACAATAACAACTATCCAGTGAATGTCTTGCTAATACATGGGGTCTCGAGAGATCCAATAGTACACAGCTTTATTCTTAACTAGTAGAGAGATTATTTTTCAAATTGTTCTCGGTTGATATTAATTTGAAAAGTCCTTGATCAAGATGAAATGACACTTTGAGGATAATGTTCAAATACTATTAATTGAATTCATTAATAGTGGAGAACTAATAATATTGAATAAAGTAGACACTAAGTTTACGCTTTATATCTTATTGGAATGATGTATGATAAAATAATTGAATTACATGAATAATCATGCATAAAAATGTTAGTCAAAACTACTTTGACATTCATAAATATTTGAGTAGTCATAATGGGTTGCTAGACGCTAATCTTAATATATAGATATAAATTATTTAATTAAATCGTTCAAAACAAATTAAATAATTTTAATTCATCTAATCCTAAATATGATTAGGTTTATAGTTTATATATATTACTAACATACTTGATAATCTAATGGGTCACAGATAAATAATAAGTTTAAAAAATGGTGTTTTTATCAAGTTGAATTTGAATATAAAGTTTTAAAAACTTTACGATTAAATATAAAGTATTTAATGAATAAAAATCAATATGAGATATTAGATCTTATTTGGCCCTAATTAGTATTTAACTATAATTAATTGTAATCTTAATTAAACTTTAATTGAAATTATAGTTTAATTTCAATTAAATTACTATAACGTCTAAGTCATATTATAAATAAACTTAGACTCTAAGAGAGCTAATATTTCTTACATAACTCTTTCTACAATAGTTGTAAAGTTTTCTCAACACATTTTGTAAATATTATTCAAACACGTGTGCGATTGTGCTGGAATTGAGACAAGTTGATTTCATAAATACACTACAAGAAATCAGTGTTTTACCGACGGAAATTACCGTCGGTAATCACGAGATACCCGTCGGTGAAATTAATTACCGACGGAATTTGATGGAGCAAAAATCGATCGGTGGACTGCCCGAAGCTAAAAATACTAACGAACTATTTCCGTCACAATATTACGATGGAATTATCGACCGAAATATTATTGTCGGTATTTACTTAACGACGGAATGGTAAGTCCAATTCCGTCGAAGAAATATTGCTACAGTAATTGACTCCGTCGGTGATTCGAAGTTATATTCTACGACATTTTTCGACGGTCTATTATACCGTCGGTAAATAGAGTAACGTTTCCGACGGTCAATTGACCGTCGGTAATGACGGATTATTAATTTTTTTTTGGCTTTTTGTTTTTATAATAATGATTATATTATATATTCACTTGATTAATTTGTTAATTTATTAATTTGTGTTGCGTTAAAATAATGAATAATGTGAAAATTAATAATTAGTAAATATAAAAATAGATTAATTTAATTATTAAAAAATAAGAAATAACAAATCTCTTATGTTTTTCAATTGAAAACACATAACAATGTTATGGTAATTATTGTCGGAATGATCATCGATGCTCTGAACTGTTTCCCCCCCTCTTTAACATTTCCATCTCCTGCCTAAGCTTAGCCATCTCCTCCGCATGCTGTT
>JANTNU010000234.1:36148887-36159866 GCA_024752395.1 Erythroxylum havanense
TGAAAACTTGATACCCACCCTTTTGGGGGGTTTAGTGGATTCCCAAATTTAATGGAATAAATCCATTCCCTTGGAATGGAAAACCCCAAAGTAAACACTATTTTTTACTATTATTCCATTCCTTCATTCCCAAACCCTCAAACCAAACACCCCCTAAGATGTACCTTTCTTAGAAAGAGATGTGAAATGTTTGAAACCCTTTTCGTTATTGCCTTTTTCCTCTTTTCGTTAAAAGTAGTTACATATGTAGTTGCGTCATTGAAGAATCTGTAAACTCTAGGGATTTAGTTCTGTTTGTGAAGTGATTTCATAATCACTGAATAATGCTTATTATTTATAGAAAGAGAACAGATTGTATTTATGCCATCAATGTCTGCGTAAACAAAAACGACACCAACTATATACAGAATATGCAAAAATTAGAAACTCTACAGTACACAACTCTATACTCTACAGTATAAATACAAGTTATTCTCACAGTAACTATTTTAGCAACTAGAGAAAAACATTCATTATAATCCACTCTCTCGATTTGATTATAGCCCTTTGTTACTAATCTAGCCTTATACCTATCAACAATCCCATCATGTTTGAGTTTAGCTTTATAAACTCATTTAGAACCTACAACCTTTTTTTCCTTAGGTAAAACAGTAAGGTCCCAAGCATGATTATTATCAAAGGCTGTCAATTCAACCTCCATAGCGTTCAACCAATTCAAATTAGTTTTAGCTTGCTTAAAGAACTAGGTTCTTCAATATTAGACACATTTTCTAAAAAATAATGATAATCGGATGTAAGATGAGAAGAGAGTACAAATGGATATGTAGGAGGTGTATGAGAAAAATTAATCAAAGTAGGAACAACAGCAGGAGCAATATCAGTAACAGATGCATATGAAACAAAATCATCCAACCAATTAGGCTGTAGGGTCACATGAGTACTGCTACGAATAGGAGCTGGACTTTGTGCTAAATCAGTAGAGCATGGAGTATCAGAGGAAGAGGGGACTAAAAAATCCGAAGAATCCACATTAAGATTTTCAGCTGATGAAGATTCTTAAGACACAACAGATTGTAAAACATTTTGATTGGGCAAAGGAATTAATTCTGGATCTGAGGAAACAGACTGAAAAGGAAATTTATTTTCATAGAAAACAACATCCTTAGAATGAAAATATGATGGCATTGCAAATCATAAAGTTTGTAGGCATTTTGCCCTGAAGAATAACCAATAAAAATAGACTTGAAAGCCCTAGGTGCAAATTTGTCTTTATGAGAAAAAGTGTTAGAAACATAGCACAAACAACCAAAGGTTATCAGGAAATTATAATCTGGTTCTATATGGAAAAGAACATAATAAGGAGACTTCCATTTTAGAACAGGAATTAGGTAGCAGTTAAAATGGAATCTCCCTAAAATTATTTTGATAAATGGGACTGAAATATAAGTGCTCTAGCAGTTTGTAACAAATGGGTATGGTTTCTTTCAACAACACCATTTTGTTATGGAGTATAGGGAGAGGTTTTCTGGTGTATAATTCCATAGTTGGCAAACATTTCCTGACAAATATGACTCAAGAACTCTATCCCATTATCTGTTATAACAACCTTGATTGTAGCATGAAATTGATTTCATATATTTTTAAGAAATTTCTCTAAGAATGTTGAATTATGACTTTTATGTTTGAGTAGGTAAGTCTAGGTTGTTTTAGAAAAATCATTTACTATAGTGAGGATATAGTGGGCTTCACTAATCGACCCCTTGCTTATAAGGATCCTAAAGATTCATATGCAATAGTTCAAAACATGCAGCTTTACTAATATTACTCTTAGGAAAAGGAAGCCTGGTTTGTTTTGAAAGATGACAAACATCACACGATTGTTCAAAAACATTCATGTTATTGGAAGAATTTTGCAACCGTTTCAATACATTGAGAGATGGATGACCCAATCTTTGTTGTCAAAAAACATCATCAACAACACTATGACATTGTATTGCTTTATTGATACTCTTTCCTAAATTTGTGATGTAAGACAAAATGGTGTTTCTATGAAAAGAAGATTTATCAAGAACATAGATTCCTGCAATTACCTTCCCAACTACTAAGACCTCATCAATCACAAGGTCCTACAGAGCACAAAAGGTTGCATAAAAGGTAAATTTGGTAGGAGATTGGCAAGTTAGTTTGTTCACTGAAAGCAAATTATATTTGAAAGAAGCTATAAGCAAAACGGATGACAGACTAAGATTATCACAACGAACAATACTCTTTGTGAAATCTACTGTCTTAACTGTGCCATCCAGTAGGTGAACTGGGCTACATCTAGCTATAGGTTTAGGTTTTTCAAACAAATCTATATCATGACACATATGATTGGAAACACCTGTGTCTATTATCCAAGAACCATATTTAGTTGAACTAACTAAACTAAAAGAATGATTAAGAGTGCTACCTGCAAAGTCATTGTAGTGTGCAAAGTTGATGACATCTCCTCCCTTGTCCTTCATTTGCATCTGCTTCCCTTGACTTTGCATAACTCATAAGGCCTTGTTGAATTATTGCTGCCACATCTTATTTCCAGGTTGATTCCTTTGTATCCTTTTCTATTGAGTAATCCAAAGGTGAATCACTCATATTCACCAACTCCTTATTCATATCCTCTCCTTTTTTATCTTTAGAACTCTTATACTAATCCGGATACCCATGAATCTTGAAACAGGTATCTCTATTGTGTCTCCTCATTTTACAAAAATATTAATACATGTCCTCCTTATTTATATGTTTCTTGGAATTACCTCTACAAACCCCTTTTTCACTACTGCCACCAAAACCATGCACCAGCATTGCACTGGTTGTGTTATTAGCAAAAGAAATATTCACTTCCCTCTATTTTTCAACTTAAACAACCATCGAGTAAGCCATATCCATATAAGGGATCCATTATAAGAATTTGACTCCTAATTGCATCATATTCTTCGTTCAAACCGATCAAAAATTGTACCAATCTATCATTATATATCCACAAATTCAATCAATTGTTTAAGAGACCCACACAAACATTGCTTTAGGACTCCGCATAAACATTACGGAATGGGAGCTAAACAATTCAACTAATCCCATAATCGTTTCAGTTTAGTAAAATACCTAGAGATTGACAAATCCTCTTATGAAATCAAGTTGATCTCCCGCTTGAGCTAATACAGTAGCAGCGCATTGCATTCTCCATATCACCTCTCTAGGTCTTTCCAGAGATCCCTAGCTGAGCTCGTGTACAAGAGACTCAACGATATCCTTGGAGATGGCATAAGTATCCACGTCGTCACCATAAAATCCACCCAACACCTTCGATCGTAGTCTAGCAAATCTTCCCTTAGCCTCTCACATTTATCGGTGACGAAATCGAGCTTCAACTTCGACCCCAACGCGATTTGCATCGCACGACTCCACGATAGATAGTTATTCCCACTTAATGGAGTCGTAACAAGCACCATTCCTGGATGATCCGAGTTCTGCAAGAACATCGGATTCTCCTCTCCATCCACGCTTCCAAATGAGGATCTCGAACTATTTACGCCATCGACCATGACTCAACCTCGTAGATGTATGGATCTACCTAGATTGCTCTGATACCATGAAGAATTGGTAAACTCTAGGGATTTAGTTCTGTTTGTGAAGTGATTTCTTAATCACTGTATAATGCTTATTATTTATAGAAAGAGAATAGATGGTATTTATACCATTAATGTGTGTGTAAACAAAAACGACACCAACTATATACAGAAAACGCAAAAACTAGAAACTCTATAGTACACAACTCTATACTCTACACAATAAATACAAGTTAATCTACAGTCACACATTTGGAACAATTGAACTAATATAATGGAATAGTTCTATTACTAGTGTGAGGGCGCTAGTGTTTGCTTCTCCTTGGTAGAAAATACGATAAGCTCTTAAGGCAAATTATTGCAAACATTTCGTAAAACTTCTGTAATTCTAATCACCCTGACGAAGTTCTTTTCACAGTAAACGCCTGACAAATTTGGTGTAATCGAAATGTTATCTTATATGACTAAGCACCGTTGGAGATTTCCACTCAATCCTCGTTAACTCTTAATAGAAACAGTTTCAAATCCATCTATATATTAGGATGTCCCATCTATATGCTTTTAGTCGACACCTATCGATCGAAGTGATAAATGCTTTTGTTTTACCATGCGTGTTTAAGTTATGTCTTTTAAACGAAGAGTTGATTTTTATTTCAGTTTGGAATGGTGAGCCGGAGGTTGAACATAGAGTAAATAGAGTATCACTTTTTGGATTTATAATATAATTATCTAAAGGTAGTTTATTATTGTTTGCTTAATTTATTAATATATAAATTTATTTATTTATTTTATTAACTCATGTATAAAATAAAATTTATGAGGTAAATGTACATCATAAATAAAATTATGAAAAGATGATAATTATAGGATTTATTTTGTTAAATTTGTGTTCTAAAAGTTATCTAAGATGATTACTTTTATATGTTATACTTATGAATTGAATGTTATTAATATTTTGTTCCATGAGTTATATATTTTTTTAGAAGTGTTCAAGAAAATGTACTTTGTCCTTGAACCGCAAAACTCTAAATAATATAAATATTCAATTCTAAAATGATCACAGGTCTTGGACATTAGCAGGAGCACTAATATGCCATATAAAATTGTCGTGTTGATTAAAAGTATGTTGTAGTTCTGTAAATGTTGATAAAGGATTATCATTTAATAACGCAAATATATGAAAGGTTTCATTTATTGAAAAGACCTAATAGATAAAACATTATATGGATTGTGTTTGTGTCATTAATGTTTTTATCATGTCTTTGATTCCAAGATTGATATATATATTTTTTCACATGAGGAATGTATAATGTAATTATTATTAAAAGTTGCTTATAACAAGTGGTGATAAAAATAATAGTTCTTTATATATAACTTTTGCGGGAAAAGGTACATGTAAATAGCATTATTGCCACTCATTAATAATGAGTAATGATATTTTATGAACCCCTTGGTAAAGTAGAATTATAAATGGATCCAATATAACCGAAGTACAGTTATAATTTATAATTTACTTAATGGAGACCAAGAAACAATTATAATACAAAGATGACACAGTCCTACTTTGTATATTAATCATAACATCATGAGGCAAGGAATGGACACAAGTAATGTTAATAATAACATTACTAGAAGGATCGTGTTATGTAAAAGGTTTACTAAACATCTATGTTGTTTGGGTAGCTATAATATATAGTTAGAACACCGCTTACAATTTATGAAATAAAATCTTGTATTTTATTGCCAACCCAACACAGATCCTCCATATAGGTCATACCAACTGAATGGGAAACAAGAATATATATTTTCAGTCTACAAGATTACATGATGATGAAATAAAGGTACATGTTAAATATTGTCACATGACGTGACAGCTTAGACGGGAAATAAATTTATTTGAAATGTATATTACGAGGATAATATAAATTTCATAAAATATAAATTTATTTATAGCCCAATCCCAAAAGAATTTATTTTAACAAATGAAGAGAGAGAATAGATGTATTATTATAACCATCAAATTTGTGACAGATTTTAAGGTGATTTTGAACAGGAATTTGAAATAGCAAATGATAACCATTCTGGACAAATTACCCATGAATTTTGTAGCCCTTGAAGTGTAGAATCTAATGGTGAAGGTTTCAGGTCATTTGGAGTTCACCAAAACAAGTTATCACTGTTCTAGTACCGAAAGGTCAGGAATTAAGCATGCTGTTTCAAAACCATTCTTGATTTAATTGCCATAAATGCTGTGGGTATTTAAAAAGAATATTTTTAAGGCTATACGAAGTTTTACAGATCTGGTCAGACTTGGATATAGGTTTTGTTCATGTTAGCCATTGTTCTCTCTCATAACTTGTTAAAACAATTATCGATTGAGTAATCGATTAAGAAACGGGTGACAAAGCTCGGTGAGGACGAAGAGAACGCTAGCACGAACTCGACATCCTTCTTGTTTCAGATTCAAGGTGAACCGAAGAGGAAACAACTTCGTTAGAGACCAAGGGTATGGTTTAACAATTCCTCTTGTAGGAATATAAACTTGATTGTGATGCAAACAAAATACAAGAAGAATTAGCGATAATAGAAACGATCCGCTTTGTTATCCATTCATATTTTACATTTATTTATTATCTTTAAATTATTCTTAGACATTGTTTTATTGATACTAAATATTAATAGATTAGAAAGACTAACACATGTTGTGTTTCTTTCTTATAAAGGAAATATTTTATCTCATGAATTAAAGTATAGAAAAACTTAAATAAATGTAAAGATCCTTGCTATAAAACAAATTCACTAAATCATTTCGATATGAAATTTTAATTTAGAAAATTGTTTATGAAGCTTCTTATTATGATGATAGTATAAGTGATCATTTGACTTGAGATCTTCAAATTATTTCGTTTAGCGATTGTTATGTTTTGATACTATTTATGACCTATCTTAGTTAAAGGTACCTCAATTGGTAGTCATTAGATAAATTAAAGGAATACGTTCAGTCTCCTAGTTAACTAAATTTATAAGATTTGGATGAACTAACTCATAATCATATGAATTTAAAGGTAAGGTTAAAAATAATATATAAGATATGTGTTGACTAAAGTCACTTAATTAATCTAGTAATCATATATAAGAGATGTGATTGATAAAGTTATTATCTACCTAGTTTAAGTTTTAATTGTTTGTTGAGCAAAATTAATATCATCTAAATTTAAATAAGATCCTAATCTACTAAGAAGATTAGAATAATTTTTTCGGAATATTAGCAAGGGCTATTATTTTGAATAAAATAGTTGAAATAACTAAATATATTATTGAGTTCATAATCTTATTTATTTGTTGTGACATATAACATATTACTTGCTTGCTTTACGTTTATTTTGTTTTGTTAAAAAATTACCTTTGTTTAGTATAGCCAATACTAACTTTTAGTGAACTAAAATTTCTAGACAAAAGTTAGGGTTAAGAAAAGCTCTTAAAAATAATAAGAAAGTATGTACATTATGTGATTTTGATATAATCTCTATAAAGGGTTTGGTGATAAAGTTTTAAAGATAATACAAAATGATATAGATATTAAAAAAAATGTAATGACATTTAAATTGAATAAAATCTCATAAATTTTAATGGTAACATGTAATATAGATGTTAACAACATGATAGCATAATGAAAATAGTCGCATAAAGTAAAACTGAAAAGTATATTACCTTAATACAATTGTTCCACTCAATTTAGCCCATTAAAAGCATAAATAAAGACTATTTTTAAGGCATTTGCTATAATATGATAATAGTTATCGTTAGAAGAAAAAAAATGTATCACTTTTTTTGCCAATACCTAATATGATAGGGATTGTATATAATTCTAATTTATACTTTTAAGTATTTGATAGTTAATTTAGATTTAATATTAGTGATAACCAATCCTAAAGTGCCCATCTTTTTATGTTTTTTTCAATCCAGTGCCTAAGCTTTTAAAATTTTCAATCAAGTGATTAACTTTTTGAAACCTTAACAATTTAGTTCAAGACATTAGTTTTGTTAGTAATTTGTTGATTTGGCTCACGAAATCTTTGTTGTTCATGGTTTTTAGGTGTCCACTTAAAAAGATTCTCTTTACTTCAGTCTAACTACGGTCACTATTTTTCCAAGTGAACATCTACATGTCATAAATAGCAAATATTTCGCTAATCAAATTAAAAAATTACTAACAAAACTAAAATTTTGAATTGAATTATTAGAAGGTTAGTCTCTCAATTGAAAATTTTAAAAACATAGGCACTAAATTGAAAAAAATCCTAGAAAGGTTGGGTACTAAATTGAAAAAAAATCCTAAAAAGGTTAGGCACTATAGGATTGGTTATCCCTTGATATTATGATAATATTCTAGATATAATGATAAATATATTGTTTAGTAAAAGTAGTTGATCTAAGTTTATACAAATAGTTTGCATGTGTTAGATTAAGGAAACTTATACTTAACATAAGTGGCAAGAATACAAATACAAATAATTGAGACTATCCTTTTATGCCATAGTAGCTAAATCAACATAATAAGAATCATAATGTTGCATACAAAAATACAAATATCCTTTGATTACGAATCTTACGAAACTTGTGAAATTTGTTAGGTTAAAGTATGATCAAATCATCCTTTAATGAAAGAACAATTATGGTTTTAAATTGTTAAATCTTATGCATATGATATATTGGATATAATAACAATTTATAAAGGGTAGAATCTGTATTAAATAAAATATTAAATTAAAACTTTTAAAAGCTCAAATTAAAGCATTTAAATTTGATGAGATTGATATGGAAAGTTAGGCATTGAGAATACTAAATCACTTTGATGAGATTGATATGGAAAGTTATAAATTTTGCCTACTATCTATGGGGATTAAGATTCTTGGATGAATACTTTCACATATAAATTCCTTAATTATATGGTTTTGAGTAAGGAGAAATATACCATACTAAATATTATCTGATATAATATTTATTTCTTTTGTAGTTATACCTAATGTAACAACTTGCTTTTGATAGCTCTAATTAAATCAATTAACAAGATTTCACATTAGAAGTAGAACGGTAAGACTTTAAAATTTTCATGGTTATATTAGGAAATCAAGTCGGATCCAACCCCAAACGCAGTGGAATAATTGCAAAATTTTTGTGTAACATTTGATTTCTCGAAAACCAAGATCTCCTAATTCTATATAATGATTAACAGAAATCATAATAAACTGAAAACTTAATTCGATCCTTATTATGAAGCTTGATCTTTTCTTATCATATCCCTTGAACTGTTTCTAAAACTAATCCGTCTTAACTACTATAGCTGTATAAATATCCATCCATAGAATGAGTTGAGAGAACTCTATAACTTATACAGAGAGAGTTAAGCAGGAAGTGTTAGCTTCATTAGAGCTAAGCCTATTTATAATAGGTTTTGGACGTTTTAGTAATTTAATTGAAATTAAATTTTAATATTAATTAAATACCAATTATGTGTAAATTAAATTAAAATTTTCATATTGATCCTTATTTATTAAATATCTTATATTTAATCATAAAGTTTTTCAAACTTTACAACCAAGTCCAACTTGATTAAAATACCTTTGCTCTCTTCAACTCATTCTATATGTGAGATCCATTAGGTTCCTAAATATGTTGACAATGATTACAAATTATAATTCTAACTTATAATTAAAATTAGATAAATTAAAAGTCTTTTTAATTTTTCTTTAATTCTCCAGTTAATAATTTATAATCAAAGATTAAGATTGACGCCTAGAAACACGTCACAACCACTCAAATATTTAGAAATGTCAAAATAGTTTTGACTAACTTTTTCATGCATAAATTTTTTTGTATAATTCAATCATTTCATCAACCAATGTTTTTATTAGATATAGAGCATAGAATTAATGTATACTCTATTTTTAGTCCAATCATATTAGTTCTTGTTATTAGCTATCGATTCAATTAATGACATTTGTAAACTATTTACAAAATTTTCATTCCACCATGTCCAAGGATTCCCTGAATTAATATTAATCAAGAACAATGGAACATTCTCCCTAATTACTTTAGGGTGATGAGTCATATCTTAATCACTTAAATACCTTCATATAGTTCATGCTACATCCAATGACTATCGATTAAACTACCTTTGATTAAATAGATCATAAGTAATATCAAAACATTGTTATCTTTATACAAGATAACTTTGGTGACTTCAAGTTATAGGATCACTTATTCAATCATCACAATGAAAATTTCACAGACTTACAAGTAATATTTCAAATGGATTTCTCCCGTCAGTTCTATTTAGTGAACTTGTTCTCTAATAAACACTCACATGTTTGTTTAAATATCTCTATACTTTAGCCTATGAGATCGACTACTTCCTTCTTAAAGAAAAACATCACGAGTGCTTTTGTATATGTGGTGACTTTTGTATATGTAATAATTTTAAACTTGAGTAAATTTCTTTTATCTATATGCATGGATAATTAATTGAATATCTCTATTATTCTTGATATTGAATTATATTTTATCCATTAATTAATAGTGACCTAATCATTATCATGATATGGACAATTACTTACGTACTTAATCTTATTATTGCTATCTAATACATTAAATTTTTTATCATCATCAAAAAACGAAGAGGTTATTGAACAAAGGAAGGTTCTAATCAATGTTTTGATGATAACAAAATATAAATCTACTAATGAGTTTGTTATCTTGATGAGAGGCTTTATAGGAGAAAGATGATATCACACATAATTCAAGAATATACTTCGTGAAGATGATAAAAGAGAAGATGACATTTATTGTTTTATTTTGTTCAATTTTAGCATTTAGGAAAAATTTTTAAAATTTTTGAGACTTTCAAAATTATACATTGCTTTTATGGAATTGATGATTGGATATTGTGTTTATGTTTATATTTTTTCAATTCTAACCACCAATTTTTTCCAAACCTGATATTCTTTACTTTTTATTTTTTATTTTTTTAACTTATGAATAATATTGAAATTGGATATTTTTTAAATTACATATAATTAGGGATGTTTCTATCAAAATTGAAAATTTTGACCTTTAAATGTCTAATAACACTCTTTATTGAGAAAGTTTATCAATTTTGATTAAATTTGTTTTAATCTTTTAAGCAATTTAGCTTGATGCATAAAACTTTATATTTTACATTCTTAGATAAATGATTTCTTTTTTATAATTCCAAAAAGGGCGGATAAAAATTGGTAACTGATGGCGTGTCAAACCAACAAAAATAAATTCCTACTCTAGAACACTTAAGCGAGTAAAGTGGTGAATAGAGTCGAACCACAGAGACCAATG
>JANTNU010000234.1:36184093-36202127 GCA_024752395.1 Erythroxylum havanense
ATCAGAGCCAAATACTGATCCCATGCTCCTCTGAACTCCAATACACAAGCCCGAAGCATATCCTCAGCAGTCTTAATTGTCCTCTCACTCTGCCCATTTGTCTGAGGATGAAAAGTTGTACTGAAGTTCATCCTGGTACCCATAGCAGACTACAGGCTCTTCCAGAAACTCGAAGTAAATCTAGGATCCCTGTCTGAAACTATGGACACCGGGACCCCATGCAGTCGCACAATCTCTGCCACATACTTCTAGGCCAACTGATCGAGAGTATTGCTCTCCCTCACTGGCAAGAAGTGGGCCGATTTAGTCAACCGGTCCACTATGACCTAGATCACATCATGCTGCCTCGGCGTCCTAGGCAGTCCCGTAATAAAATCCATAGCAATTCGTTCCCACTTCCACTCCGGAATGGGAAACGAATGCAATTTCTCCACTGGAGCCTGGTACTTAGCCTTAACCTGCTGGCACGTCAAACATCTGAAAACATACTCTGCCACCTGCCTCTTCACGCCAGGCCACCAGAAATGTGGCTTAAGAGTATTATACATCTTGGTAGAACCAGGATGCATAGCATAGGTGGCCATATGCGCCTCCTCTAGAATCTCACCTCTCAGATCATCCACATCGGGCACACACAGTCTCTGAACCATCCATAAAATTCCATCTCTCAACTTAAAATCAGAATCCCGATCAGATCTCGCTCTCTCAATCAGTCTCACCATAGCAGGATCCTTGTCCTGAACTCGTCTGATCCTGTCCTGCAACATCAGCCTAAGCCTCAGAGTAGCAATCAAAGCCCCATCCTGATCCAAATCCATCTTCACATTCAGAGCTCTCAACTGAATCAAACTAGGCAATCTCCCAATCTGAATCTGAGTTGCACTGATGTGAGACCTCCTGCTCAACGCATCTGCCACCACATTAGCCTTCCCTGGGTGGTACTCTATCGTGCAATCATAATCCTTAAGTAGCTCTATCCATCTCCTCTGCCTCAGATTCAACTCTCTCTGACTCAACAGATACCTTAAACTCTTATGATCAGTAAAAATCTGAAACGTCTAGCCATATAAATAATGTCTCCAAATCTTCAGGGCAAACACAACTGTAGCTAACTCCAAATCATGCACTGGATAATTCACCTCGTGAGACCTTAACTGTCTCGAGGCATAAGCTATCACTCTACCATGCTGCATCAGAACACAACCCAGTCCCTGCTGCGAAACATCACTATACACCTCATAGCCTCCAGTCCTAGATGGAATACCTAACACCGGTGCAGAAGTCAACCGATGTTTCAGCTCCTCAAAGCTCTGCTGGCACTCCTCAGTCCATCTGAACGGTAAATTCTCCTCAGAAGTTTGGTCAGAGGGGCTGAGATCAGCGAGAATCCCTCGACAAACCTCTGGTAATAACCGAGCAATCCTAGGAAACTCCGAATCTCAGACACATTCCTAGGAATCTCCAAATCAGCACTGCCTCAATCTTGTTAGGATCCACCTGAATACCCTCACCAGTCACGATGTGCCTCAGAAATACTACCTCATCCAGCCAAAATTCACATTTATTGATTTTGGAATACAACTGTCTCTCTCTCATGACCTGCAAAGCAATCCTTAGATGCTCAGCGTGCTCCTGTCTACTCCTCGAATACACCAAGATGTCACCAATGAATACTATCACAAACTGATCTAGGTAGGGCTGAAAGACCTTATTCATCAAGGTCATAAAAGCTGTCGGGGCTTTAGTCAACCCAAACGGCATCACTAGGAACTCAAAATGTCCATACCTGCTCCTAAAAGCACTCTTAGGCACGTCAGCCTCTACTATCTTCAACTGATAATAACCCGATCTCAGATCTAACTTAGTGAACACCTGAGCTCCTTGCAACTGATCAAATAAATTATCGATCCTAGGCAGTGGATACTTGTTCATCACTGTCACCCGATTCAACTGCCTGTAATCGATGCACAGTCTCAAAGTCCCATCCTTCTTCTTCACAAACAAAACTAGAGCTCCCCACGACGAAACACTGGGTCTGATAAACCCCTTGTCCAGAAGCTCCTGCAGTTGAGCCTTAAGCTCCCTCAGTTCAACCAGTGCCATCCTATATGGAGGTATGGATATAGGAATGGTACCTAGAACGAGGTCAATCAAGAACTCCGTCTCCCGATCTGGCGGTAAACCCGGTAACTCATCGGGAAACACATCTGGAAATTCCCTGATCACGGGAATATCCTGCAATCTCTGCTCAACTCTGGAATCAGTAACGTGGGCCAGATAGGCCTCACATCCTCCCTGCATCACATCCTTCTTAGTATAGCAATCCATAACAGCCCTATGCGCAGTAAGCCAGTCCATCCCCAAAATCACATCTATCTCTCGCAGAGGCAATACAATGAGATCTGCACTCAAAACTGCTTGATCTATCTGGATCGAGCACCCCTTGCAGACCTCTCCCAATACAGTAGTACTACTTAGAGGTGTACTCAACTCTAAGCTCATACTGTAATCTCTCCCTATCCTCATGCAGTCTACATGCTATATGCGGTGCAATAAATGAATGAGTAGATCTAGGATCCAACAATGCATATGCCTCAAAGCCAGAAATTAGAAGCATACCTTGAGCCTCCTGCCGAGTCATGGCATAGACTCTAGCCTGGGACTGCGGTCTGCTACTCAGTCCCTCTATCCTCACTACGGACCCCTCAGCTCTGCCACGGCCTCTACCTCGACCTCTCAGTCCAGATCCACCTCCATGGCTCTTCTGCACCGTGGTATTGCTGCCTGATCTCCCAGTCATAGTAGACTGAGCTCCCAAGGTGGCGGGGCAATCCCTAACCTGGTGGTCCATCGAGCTGCATCTCAGGCAGGCTCCAATCAGCCACCGACACTCCCCACTGTGCCTCCTCTCACAATGCTCACATACTGGAGGAAGCTGTCCTGAACCTCTGCCACTACCACTGCCAGTCTGTACAAATCTGCCTCTCTGCCCAAATCCCGACTGTCTAGCTCCTCTAGATGACCTGAAGGTCCTGCTCTGGCGCTTACTGAACCCTCTGCTAGCATATGCATTTCTCGATAATTTTACTGACAAAAATTGGATTTCCATTGGTATTTTGCAATGATTTCTTTTCCGTCAGTTTCTTTTCCGTCGGGTGAGTTTAAAGTTAAAGAAAACAATGTCGTTTTCATTAACTTTAAAACACTAAAGTTAAAGCAGATGACAACGTTTAACTGGAAAATTTTTGTAAATTTTCCATCGATAAACCAAAAGCTTTTTAATTCCGCTAACAATTTCCACTTTCTTTACCGACGAGCATTTGGTACTGTCCGTAAAGTCCGTCGCAAATTCTTCCAGGATAATTTCCCTCCATATTTAGCGACCGATATTACACTACAAGAAAATTGTGGATTAACGACGGAAACTTAGCGACAGAAAAGAAACCGTTAGAAATTAACGATGGAACGCATATTTCCATCACTAAAATTGATTAATTTAGTGACGGTACTACTACCGTAGCTAAATATGGATGAAAATTGTCGCGGAAAAATTTGCAATGAACGTTAGTGATGGAAAATATGGACATCAGTAATTAACTAAAAGAAAAGCGAGAATTAGCAACAGTACTAATACCTGTCGCTAAATATGGAGGAAAATTAACCCGATAAATTTTGCAATATATTTTAGCGGGAATTATTGGCGAAATAAAATAATTTTGAGTTTAACTACGAAAATTTTCGTCTGTAAATTCCATCAGTAAAAGATTTAACGAAGCTATAAGAGGTCCGTCGGTAAAAAGGTGAAAAATATTGGCGGAATAAAAAAAAATTTGAGTTTACCTATAGAAATTTCTGTTGGTAAATTCGTTATTTAAACTCACCCGACATCTCCCCTTCACCTGTGTCTTCTTCTTCCTTCTTCCTGCGTCTCCTCTTTGGTTTTCTTTTATCCGGTTTCTTTATTGTGGACTCCTTTTCTAGCGTTGTCTTCTCCGACCATTGTCATGGTATCCTTCGGGGGAGGTATTTTTGCAACTACTTTCATGTGTTTTTTCGTATAACATAAAGACAACTTTGTCCTTATCAAGCTTAAGTGAGTATTTAAACCTACTCTAGTTTTACAAACAAAATTCTACATATGTTGATCCTCAATACTGTTAAAAGATTAGCATAAAATTCTTCTTCTTTCTGTGGATGCTTAAAGAAGCTAAACAGTTCAGAACATTGTTTCTAGCTCCCATTAAAATTACTGGTAGCTAAACAATTCAGAGCATTGTTTCTAGCTCCCGTTAGAAGTTGTTGTCAAGTCTTCTACACAAGTCATAGCCTGTAAAAATCTTCATTACAGAGCATTTGAATAGGTAAAGCCATATTGGTATGCATAAGCATAGTAGATCGCTTATATTTAATGCCGGATTTTTTTAAAAAAATTAAAATTATTTACCGACGGAAAATAGAATTACGTCAGTAAAATCCATTATATTTACCGACAAAACACTGAAAATTGTTGTTAAAATGTAAGATATTTACCGACAGAATAAAGATTAATTGTCGGTAAAATTACCTACTGAAATTGGATTTCCATCGGTAAAATTACCAACGAAAATCCAATTTCTATCGGTAAATTTACCAACAGCTGTTTTTTCGACGTCTTTTGTCCGTCGGAATATTCCGTTGCAAATTTTTATTGCCGATGAAATCCAAACATTTTTCGTTGATAATTTTTGTTGCTAAATGACATTTTTCTTGTAGTATTAGTACTGCTGCTAAACGAAATTGTTCCTGACAATTTTATAAACGGAAATTAGATTTCCATCAGTAATTTGCAACAGTTTCTTTTTCGTCGCTAATTCTCGTTTTCTTGTAGTGGTGAAGACATCGGGTGAGTTTAAACAAAGAAAACGACGTCATTTTCATTAACTTTAAAATGCTAAGGCCAAAGCAAACAAAGACATTCATCTTCAAAATTTATCGACAGTGTTTACGGACAAAAATTTTCCGTCGATAAACACAAAACTATTTAATTCCACCAACAATTCACGCCTTCTTTACTGACGGGTATTTGATACCGTCAGTAAAGTCCGTCACAAATTTTGTCGGGATGATTTCCCTCTGTATTTAGCAGATATTAGTACCGCTGCTAAACAAAATTTTTTTTTACAATTTTACCGAAGAAAATTGGATTTCCGTTGGTAATTTGCAACGGTTTCTTTTCTGTCGAGTGAGTTTAAAGTTAAAGAAAACGACGTCGTTTAGTGTATGACGTCGTTTGGTGTTAAACCAAACAACATCGTTTTCATTAACTTTAAAATGCTACAGCCGAAGTAGATGATGACATCTAACTTGAAAATTTACCGACGGAAAATTTCCGTCGACAAACCCAAAACTTTTTAATTTCGCCAACAATTCCTGCTTTTTTTACAGACGGACGTTTGATACAGTCGGTAAAGTCTATCGCAAATTTTGTCAAGATAATTAAAATTTTCATATTTAGCGATGGATATTAGTACCACCGCTAAATTTTTTTTTTGAAAATTTTATTGACAGAAATTAGATTTCGATCAGTAATTTGCAATAGTTTCTTTTCCGTCGCTAATTCCCATTTTGTTGTAGTGGTTATAAATGATTTTAATACTTGTATCTCACTAGTTATTTTTATTAAAAAATTATTATTATGACATAGTTGAATATCTTCATTACTAAAACTGAACAATTAAATTATTATGTTTGGATAGTTATATCATTTTTATTTTTGATAATTTATTTAAAAATTAATTATGCTAAATTTTTATTTTTTAGCTTTATTTTAATATCAATGTTTTAATTTATCATTTACTTGTATCTAATGTTTTTAACTTATATTATTAAATAGCATAGATTATTGGTTACGTTGTATGACTATGTATAGAAAAGAGAATGAGAAGCATGCTGTCTGTGCCCGTGAGACCATTGAAAAGAGAGTTGCACTTTTCGTGGCAGTCCTCTGTTTTCACATAGGTTGATTAAAATAAATTTGCTACATAAGCAAATAACGTGGCAATAAGTCCTCGGGTGTTATCGGGCACTTTCCATAAGAGATAGAGAGTTGGAATCTTCTCAACGTCTGAAGTTGATGGTAAATTAGCTTGCTAAATACGTCGCTAGTGTACGACAATCAGTATTGGTCAGACTTAATAACGATGTCAGTAAAACTTTAGTTTTCTTTTTACTCTATGGCTTTAGCGATTTACATGTATTTATAAACTAGTTGCCTCAGTTGCAAGACCATACTTTTGATGTGCTTTAGAATTAACATGAACTTATTTACATTGTGGACCTGGCTATGGAAAAAGGTCCATATTATATGATATTTGCGGGAAAGTCTCTGACATTAGAAAAGGATATTTGGACATGAGTGAAAAGAGGATAGGTCCGTAAAACTCCATTATCCACAAACCTGAAGAGACCAGTGGCTGTGGTTGTAAGAGAACGAGAGAGGAACTGTGTACTGTGTGACTAATGGTAACAGATGAGTTCGATATCTCAAAGTGTGTTGATGGCATTGACTGTTACAGTGAACAAGTATACTTCGTCCAATGTTCATGCAGTTCATAGAAGAGAAGGCAATAGACCCTCTACAGCTTCTTCAACAACTGCCACCGAAATTGGAAGAAGAGGTATTCTCCTAGCTGCTATGGTTGGTGCTTATCCAATCAGTGACTCCAAGACTGAGCTTCTCAAAAGTAACAGTTCATTTTTTCTTGTTCTTATTGCTCTTAAAATCACACTAGTAGTTGGTAGTGTTGTTGGACGTTGCCGTTTTTAATTTTGCCCATGCTAGAATGATACACACTTGTGTTTAGTTACCAATTCATGACAGACGACTAAACCTTATTTTTCGGTCATCAGAATATCTGAAGAAATCAGAGGTAAACAAGGCCAAAAATGACAAGGAGGTATGACATACAATATGGTGTGAAATGGCTGTGTTTTGGAACATCACTACCCACCAATGATTCGGCTTCCCCAATTAATAGTTGATGTTTTGTTGTTCTCAGAGATTGGATAGCTATTACAAGCGGAACTACAAGGATTACTTTGACTATGTGGAGGGAGCTTTGAAAGGGAAGAAGGAGCAGGATCTAAGTGAATCAGAAAAGGGCATTATAGATTGGCTAAAGAATAATAGATAAAAGCAGATTATTATATTCTCAAGAAACAGCGATGGTTTCTCTTTTGTTATCAACCAATATTGCCAAGCTCTCTCATCTGCAAATTACATCTTTTCTTCACTGTTCCTTTTCTGCCCATTGCTCCTTTTCTCAACTTCTCTGATATGAACACATGCCATCCTTAGAATTAATGTATTATTAGCACCAAGCCATGTGATCCTATTTTACTACATCTTGCCCATGTGTGCAAGTCCTTTATTGTATAAACAAGGACCTGGAATTCCTTCTTCCATTGTTCATTACTTTTATGCGACTGTTTGAATATTTATGCAGTTGATAAAGGAACTTGGACGATGTTATGGTTACAAATATGCATTCTTCTTTCTAAGATTCAAGAAAATTGTATTATTTCGGGGTTATGATCTAAAAGCTCATACAATGATGTAGGTGATTACCGGTGAAGTCAGTTATAACCTAGTTTAATGGTAGTATAATCGAGGTTTATTTAGTGTCCGTTTAAAATATAACAACTATAAATTGTCTCCTTATCCAAAAGAAATGTATTTGATGTAAAGTAACAAAGGAGTGAAGTTTAAACGTTCTTTGAGAGTAGGAGAAAAAGAAATGAAAGTTGCAAGTATATTCTTAAACTGGGGGCACTGACTTAAATTCATTGAAATGCAAATCTTACATTTATAAATAGGGAGTAGCAAACCACTAGTAGATCACTACCCCGTGAACTTAGAAATATGACATAATCTGTACCACTAAGAACATAATCAACAACTTAAAAACAAGAAAATAACGGTCCTAAAAAGTAGGAACTAACTCCTAGTTTTACTAGAAACCTAAAACATGCTCGCAGCTTATCAAACTTGCTTACAGGCAATGGCTTGGTAAAAACTTTCGTAATTTGATCTTTAGTTTTGCAATGAACCAAAACAACTTCACCATCTTTCTGAACATCCCTTAAAAAGAACAACTTAATGTTGAAGTGCTTGGTTTTGCCATGGAACAATGGATTGTTTAAAATGGAAATGGCAGCTTGATTATCTACTTTGATCTTTGTGCCTTCGTTCTACTCCAATTTCAAATCAAATAAAATTTTCCTTATCCATAAAACTTGATCGATAGCAACAGTACCAGCAATAAACTCTACCTCAGTAGTAGAATGAGCAACAATCTCTTGCTTCTTTGAACTCCAAGAGAAAAATCCTGAACCAAGTATAAAATAGTAACCTGATGTGCTCTTCATATCATCAATGCAACCACCCCAATCACTCTTTGAAAATCCAACAAGCTTGAAGACCTTGCTACTTGTGAACTTAACACCATAATCATAAGTTCCTTTGACAAATCTGAGCACTCCTTTGACAGCCTTGAGATGATTTTCACTTGGACACTGCATAAAATGAGATAATGCATATACAACATGTAAGACATCAGGTCTAATTGCATATAACAGACAACCAATCATGGTTCTTAAGTAGGCTTCATTAACTTTGGTAGCTCCATCTTACTTGATGAGTTTCTCCTTTTGATTCATAGGAGTACTAATTTCTTTGCGATCTTCAACCTTGAATTTTTTTTCAGAATCTCTTTGGTATATTTCTGCTAATAAATATAGATTTCATGTTCTTATTTTCTAATTTCCATTACAAGAGAGAAATTTATAAGTCCAAGATCAGTCATTTCAAAAAATTCAACCATTTCTTGTTTGAATTTTTTCACAAGTTTTGTGTTATTCCTTGTCACTAATAAATCATCCACATAAAGAGAGACAATAAGAATATAAGCTCCTTTATTCTTGATGTACAAAGTTGACTTAGAAAGGCTCTTCTCAAAGCTTAAATTTAGCAAGTATTTATCTACTCTACTGTATCAGGCTCTTGGAGCCTACTTTAGGCTATAAAGTCTTTTTTAAGAAGATAAACTTTTTCCTCTTCCCCCTTCTTTGCATAAACTTCAGGCTGCTCTATATAAATCTCCTCCTGTATAAAACCATTCAAGACTATAGACTTAACATCATGTTGAAAAACCTTCCAGTTGTTCTACATTGCAATAACTAAGAGAAGTCGGATGGTATCAATTCTTGCAACTAGTGCACATGTGTATGAGTAGTCCACACCAAGAGTTTAAGCATATCCTTTTACTACGAGCTTAGCCTTGTACTTGTTGATAGCTCTATCAGCATTCAACTTTGTTCTAAACACCCACTTGACCCTTATAATATTTCTATTTAAAGTCTATCCACCAGCTCCTAAGTGTTGTTTTTCTCGATCATAGAGAGCTCCTCCTGCACTACAACTATCCAATTCTGGTCTAGCTTGGCTTTAGTATAGCTTGCAGGTTCACATCAGGGAATATTGCACCTCTAGTAAACATCATCAAGTGAACTAGTATTTCTAATATGAACATCATCCACAAGTTCATCTTAAAGTAGCTCAAATTGTGGCTCTCTCATTAGAGCCAAACTCTTCTAACCATGCCAACACCATTCTTTCTCCTCCACAAAATACACATCTCTGCTTATAATAATCTTTCCAGTTTGAGGCTGGTATATTTTATATGCTTTTGAAAAAGTACTATAGCTTATAAAAATTCCTAGCAACACCTTCTTATCAAGCTTATCTCTCTTTATCTGTGGAACATAAGTAAAACATAGACATCCAAACACTTTAAGAAAGCTTATAGATGGTTTGTAACTATACCATGCCTCAAATGGAGTTTGATCTTGCAGTGCTCTTATGAATAATCTATTTTGTAAGAAAACTACAGTATTTTTTGCTTCTGCAAATAACTTCATTAGTAGATTCTTGTCATGGAGCAGACTTCATGTCATCTTGCATCAAATGCTCATCAATTCTACTGAATCAGGCTCTAGGTGCTTGTTTTAAGCCATATAAGACTTTCTTAAGCAGATACACATCATCTTCATGCCCATTGATTGCAAATCCATTAGGCTGCTCAATGTATATCTCCTCCTTAAGAAAGCTATTTAGAAAGGCTAATTTAATATCAAGTTGATAGACTTTCCAACTCTTTTTTATACCCATTGCAAGCAACAACCTAATTGTATCTAGTCTAGAAATAGAAGCAAAAGTGTTAGAAAATCAAAACTAAAAATTTGAGCATACCCTTTCATAATAAGCCTGGCTTTATGCTTGTTGAGTGAGCCATCAGGATTTAACTTGATTTTAAATAGCCACTTTACTCTAATCACCTTTCTTTTTGCAAGTCTTTTTACTAACTTCCAAGTCTAATTTTTTTCAATCATCTTGAGCTCTTCCTTCCTTATAGTAACACATTTTGGATCCTTCTCATCTTTCCAAAAATCTGTAGGTTCAAGTATAGCCATATTACATCTTTGATAAATATTAGAAATGGTCTCATACCTCTAACAGGAATTTCACTAAACATCTCTTCTTCTTTGATTTGCAATTTTAGAGCTTGATCAAGAATCAAAGTTAATTGCTTTCCTTCCCAATCCCACTCATCATTCTCCATGAAATGCACATTTCTGCTTATCAAAATTTTCCTAATGTTTGGTTGGAAAATTATATAAGCCTTAAAGATTGTGCTATAACAAATAAAGATGTATGTTTTTGCCTTTTTATCTAGTTTATCCCTTTTGATCTGAGGAGCGTAAACAAAGCACAAGCATCCAAACACTTTGAGATTTTTTAGAGAAGGTTTAAAATCATACCAGGCTTCATATGGAGTCTTTCTTGCAATAGCTTTATAAGAAGCCTATTGATAAGGAAGATTGCAGTGTTTGCTACTTCGGCCCAATATTCCTTTAGCAAATTCTTCTCAAACATCAAACATCTATCCATCTCCATTATGGTATGATTCTTTCACTCACTAACTACATTTTGTTGTAGAGTGTATGGAGCAGTGAGTTGATGTTCAATACCAGCTGCTTCACAAAAAAGATTAAACTGATCAGAGGTGTACTCTTTGCCATTGCTTAAATTTCCAAAACACACCAGCAACTTTTGACCTGAATCTGAGAAAATAGATTAACACATTCTACAATAGTCATCAATGAAGATTAAGAAATACCAGCTCTAATTGAGAGATGGAGTTTTGTAAGATCCATCCAAATTAGTATGTATCAATTGTAGTTTTTCAATAGCACTCCAAGTTGCTTGCTTGAAGGGAAGTCTCGATTGCCTTCCTTATTGATAGGCTTTACAATCTAGATTTTCAAATTAAAGGTGAGGGATTTTCAAATTAAAGGTGAGGGAGACCTTAAGCCAGTTCTTCTCTCTATAAATTCACCACAGTTTTATGATTGAAATTTCCAAGCCCTTTGTGCTAGACTTTTTTATAGATTTTTTCTTTAGAAAATGTTGCTTACTTCTTCTCTAAAGGATCAAGTACAAAGCTCTTCTCTTTCATTTTTACTTTGAACACATCTTTGTCTTCTATATCCTTGGTTAAACATTGATTTATTTCAAAGATAACTTTGAAACCTTTTTTAATCAACTGACCAACTCTCAACAAATTTTGACTGATATTAGGTACAAATAACACATTTTGATAAGCTTTGTACCTGAAATGTTTTCAATTGCTACTGTTCCTTTTCCCTTGAATGCAATGCACTCTCCATTGCTAATCTTCACTTCGAAATTTATAAAATGTATAACTCTTTAAAGAGATCATGATTAAAGTTCATCTGGTTGGTACAACCATTATTAATGATTCACTTCTCATATGACAGGTTGCAAAGTAAGAAGCTACAAAGAGTTGCTCCTCCTCTTCTAGATCAGCAACATTCTTTTGCTATAGATTCACTTGTGTCATTGTCTTCTATTGAGTATTGCTCTTGTCAATTCTCTAGTGATGTCCCATCTTCTGTCCCTTCTCACAATGTTGATCTAACTTTCTCCAGTATTTGAAAGGTGGATGACCCTTCCTTCCACAGTGTTTATAATTAGCGAAATCAGATTTTGTTCCCTTACTGGCATTAGGAGAATCAGCACCTAAGTTTCCCTTCTTGTTCTTCTCATTCTTCTTCCCTTTTCCTCCTTGACTTGAGTGATATCTTGTAGTTAGTGCTTCTTTAACAAACCCTTCAAACCTTATGAGCCTTCTTTGTTCTTGTCATGGAAAGCATATATAAATTCTGCCAAACTAACCTTTGACTAGTTTTTAATTTTTTTCAGCAAGGAAATGATTGCTTCAAACCTTTCAGGAATAGTTACAAGAATTTTTTGAACTAATTTGGAATTAGGAAATTTAGAACCAAGTAACCTGACTTTGTTAACAATTCTAAGCAATCTGTTAGAGCACTCCACTATCTCAAAATCCTTCATCTTTTGAAGCTTAAATCTCTTATTAGGTTCAAAATTTGCATTCCCTTAATCCTCCCACCTCCGTCATACTCCTCCTTTAGGAAATTCCAAACTTCAAATGTTGATTTCAATATCACGATTATGACAAATATTTTAGGGGAGACCTTAGCAAATAACATAGACTTCCTAAAAATCAGCAACTAGTACTAGCCAAATCAATTGAACCAGTCAAACAACTAAGAAATTGAAAATAACAAAAACTTCCTCAAAATTAGCAACTACTACTAGCCAATCAATTGAACCAGTCAAACAACTAAGAAATTGAAAATACCAAAAGACATTTAAAATTCCAACTTGGATAATGTTACAGCAGCTGAACCACAACTTCAACATAAGATATCTTCAAGTGAGTCAAACTATAATCATAGACTTGTAACTTATTCTTCACGAGAAAAATCCTAAGGCAAATCAATTTTCTAAATGGGGAGCCTAAGGGGCACAAAAGATTGGTATCTTCTGTAAAGAAAGTCTACGTCTATATATTATAATTCCAAGTAGTTCGAACAATAGAGATCCAAGAATATGTGCAACATAAAGAACTATCAGATGATGCTAAGATAAGGAGCCTTAAATGCAAAGCCACAGGGTTATGCTGATAAAGAAAAAACTTTATCATATTTCTTTTACTTTACTTTATACTATTACGAGCGATCAATCACAATAACCAAAGAACAAGTATGAAAATTAAAAACACACAGATTTACGTGGTTTATCAAGATTTGGCCTAGAAATAGCTTATACAAAGATATTATTAACCAATAGTAAGGAAGGATACACAAAATTATGTGAAGATATGTGACATATATCAATGACACTTAAACATATACCATAAGTTTATGGCCAACTACATGCCCATGTTTAGCCTGACATCATTTTCCCGCTAGAAGATGGGCATCATATAAACCTTTTCCTCATGTAATGCATTAGAATGAATGTATCATAATGGCGATCGAATACTTCACTAAATGGGTAAAAGTTTAATCTCTATATGGTTCCTTTGCTATTATTATAGATAGCAACCTACATATTAGTAACAAAGGATTCTTTCAATTATACAAATAAATGAAAATCATGTAAACCTTTGCATCTATTGCTCATCCACCAACAAATGGCATAGTTGAAGCTATAAACATAACCATTCTTTAAGGCTTAAATACCAGAGTGGAGAAGTCTAAAGAAACTTTGATAGGCCAAATCCACTCCATCCTCAAAGATATTGCATCACACCTAGAACTTTTGTAAGAGAATCACCCTTTAGTTTTGTCTTTGAGATAGAAGCCCTAGTTTTAATAAAGCTAAATATTGAAATCCTCAGAGTGACCAATAACAGTAAGAAGTTAATAGAAAAGGCATGAGAAATGAGCTCAACTTACTAAAAGAAATAGAAGACGGTGCCTTTATAAAAAGAATTTGAGTACTAAGAAAAGGTTAAGGATTACAACATAAAGAGAACCAGCACACAAAATCTAAAGAAAGGACATGTGATCTTACAAAAAACTGATGTGATAGATATAGGTAAGGCAAAGGGAAAGCTTACAACAAAGTAACATGACTCATTTATTATTAAAGTTGTAAGATCATAATCCTGTAAGTTATCTTATTTCAGGGGGCGATGAATTCCATAACTGTGGGATAGGCAACATTTACATCCATCCTATTAAAAAAAAACTTATCTTTTTTATGCTCAATTTTTTATCTTCCAAGGCATCATGATTTATACCTAGTTTACACATCTAAGACGTTTTTGCTTTAAGATAAATTGTGCATTCATAAGACACAAATTTATTAAGTGATCATGCAGATAAAATATTTTCACTTTAAGAAAAAATGTATTCATAAAATGAAAATTTGTTAAGTTGTCCCATACTTAAGACATTATTAGTATTAAGGCAAATTTTAATATGTAGATCTAATGAGTAATCTTGTACCTAATAAATTTTCCCTATAAGGCAAAAAGTATTTATAAGACAAAGATTTGTTAAGTTATTGTGCACTTAAAACGTTCTTATCTTGAGATAAAATGCATTTATAATACACAAATTTATTAAATGATTGCACACCTAAGACATTTTTGCTCGAATTAAGGCATAATATATCTATAAGATGTAGATCTACTAAACCAAAGACATTTTCTTTATAAGGAAACATAAAATTGTAAGACTTAGATCTGTTACGCAATTGCACAACTAAGATATTTTTGTTGTAAATAAAAAAACACGTTCATCAAAATAATAGATATTTGATAATAGTGATCGTAAACACATTTTTGTTTTACGCTTTCGTTCAGGTACGTATTTGTCAAACTATAGATGGGCAGTTAAGACGTTTTTACAACTAATTTACAACTCAAACCCTCACAAAGGAAGTAAATAAATTTTCCTAAATTAGGTAAGGAGAAAAGAGTCAACATAATATAAAGAAGAAGGTGTATATTAATAGTCAAGCTCAAAAGGCCAACAAATATAATAACAAAAATAGAAAATAATAATGCACCTCTAATAAAAGAGATTTACAGACTCAAAAATACTCGCGAAATTAGTAGAAATCACACTCCTTAAATACACACTACTAGCTTTAAACATCATCTAGTGAGTCAATCCTCTTGACCCTTATTGATCCAAGAAATTATTACCAACTTATTAAAGAGAACTAGATGATCGACATTAGTAAGAGGGCAATGACCCTCGGGTTCTTTTTCTTGGGATTTTCTCAACCAAGTTCTTTAAAGATCAACAAAATCATTACAAAGAGACTTAGGAAAAGACTCAAACTCAAGGACAGATTCATACTTGGGGACAATTCAGACTCAGATACAGGCTTAGACTCGAGGGCAAGTTTGGAAATAAAAAAGTCGTTAATTCTTAAGTAGTTAATGGACAATTATATATACTTAAACTTTAAAAAAAATTTATGTTTGTGTTAGCCCTTAATAGAGAGAACTTGATGACATTATCATAATTCTAAGTCACAAAAGACTTGCCCTAAAAATTCACAACATATATATGTCGTATACCCCTTCCCCATAAGATACCAAGTTTGATTTTAATACTCAATATGAGATCCCGCATCGGTTGGAGAGGAGAACAAAATATGCTTTATAAATTTATGGATATCTCTTCCCCATATATGCATTTTCAAAGGTGTCGAAAGAGCAAAACCGTGAGGGCCTTGGCTCGAGGGACCACCTGAAGCAGACAATATCTGTGGGTGGGTAGTCTGGGCTATTATAAATGATATCAAAGCCAGTTCCCGAACTATTGTGCCAGTTAGGACAATGGGCCCTAAGGGGTGGATTATGACATCCCATATCGGCTGGAGAGGAGAACAAAGTACGCCTTATAAGAATATGAATACCTCTTCCCTATAGATGCATTTTCTTGGGGGTGGAAAGAGCAAAATCATGAGAGCCTTGTCCCAAGAGACAACCCAAAGCTGACAATATCTATGGGCGGGTCGTCTCAACTGTTACAAATGGTATCAGAGCCAGTTCCTGACCCGCTGTGAAAGGAGAACACTGGGCCCCTAAGGGGGTGGATTGTAATATCACACATCGGCTGGACAAGAGTATGAAGTACGCCTTATAAGGGTACATATACCTCTTCCCTATAGATGTTTTTTTTAGGGATGGGAAGAGCAAAATCGTGAGGATCTTAGCCCAAGGGGCAACCCAAAGCAGACAATTTCTATGATCAGGTAGTCTAGGCTGTTACAAATGGTATCAGAGTCAGTTCCCGACCCGTTGTGCTAGTGACGATATTGGGCCCTACGGGGGTGGATTGTGAGATCCCACATCGACTGAAGAGGAGAACGAAGTACATATTATAAGGGTACAGATACCTCTTCCCCATAAATGTGTTTTCTCGAGGGTGGGAAGAGCAAAATTGTGAGGGCCTTGGCCCAAAGGGCAACCATAGTGGACAATATATGTGGGCAAGTGGTCTAGGCTATTATACTCAGGCTCTAAATTATCATAGTTTCTTATCAGATTATTAACCTTCTTTATTGAGATTCCTTATTTCCTCATTTTAGCCTTCCAACTCCTGCTTCAAATCTTTCATAGTTTTTTGTGAGCATTGACTGTCTCCAATTATCCAAAGAAGCATTTCCCTCTCTGTCTCTAAGTAATCCCATATAAACATATACTAAAAATTATCAAATTCAACTAAAGGGTTTTGAGGGTTCTTGGGGAGAAGTTAGACCTAATCCAAGTGAGTTCATATATAATTAGGACATCATCTCTCAACTGAAAACCTTAAGGCAATAGGTTATGAGTCCTATCTTTGTATATAACTCACTTCATCCTTATGTCTCTTTCTATTATGGGATTACTTCATTTGTGAATTTTAACATCTCCCACTCATAAGTGGATCCATCCATATTAGACTAGCTCCCCTGTAGCACCCCCTTACCATAGGGTATACACCGGGACGCCCGTAGGTCATTCCGATACATATCCTACGATACGGGTGAACTATGAACAATCACTACTGTACCTCACATGGCATCAAATCATAAAGCATCAATACTGAAAATCACTAATTTTTGAAAGCATAAATTTTTTCTCTCATTTCCTATCATCAAAAGTAGTAATTTACATAACTGTCAGTGTTTTCACTGTCTATACATTACTCCAAAAGAAATCTACTACAAAAAGCCTAACTAAGTCATCCCCAAAAGATCCCAGCTGACCGACCTGTGAGCCATGACTTCTTTTGCCAACACGATCTACACGGCAGGAAAAGTCCCTCTGGAGCTAAAAGTCTACTATCTCGGTCCTGAAAAATAATTTGCAATTTTGGGTGAGTTTGCGAACTCAATGAGGAACTATCATCGATGGTTCACCCAATTCATGCATAGTAAAACAAATCACAGTATAGCATAATAACTCATTCATATGTACCACATGATTATTTACATGAACACAAAGCCTTTGGCTTTTCACTCAAATAACAGATATTCAGTCAAATGCATATGTAATGCGTATGTAACCCTTTTTTTAATTTATTATGTTGTTGTGACCAAGCGCCTAAACTGTCCCAATAAGGGTGCATTATTCGTTGAGCTTGAGGCTCTGAAGCACTGTGGGCTTGATGCCCAAATACGTTGAGCTTTAAGCTCTCGGTGGTTGCTCCGGTTACAACTGCCAATTACTGATCATGCATTATGCATAGAAGGCATATGGCAATATAAAGCAAATCCCACATCATATTCGGTCCCAAATTACCACATTCACATAAGTAGTTCACAATTAATCACGTTCCAAATCACATATAGCACTTCTATGTCATAATCTCCCAATACATCGAACACCTTCGGTCCGGAACCAGGCATAAACAAACGCAAAGCCCACCATTATTCTCCACAGTGTTATAAGTGCAAAAATTAAACAATTAATAATCGAGAAACCATCTAGGTTACTCACCTAATAACTTTCGAGCTAATGCCGGGAAGTCTCGGCAATGTCAGTGGGATGACGTTCCAACTGTGCCTCTATAACAATCAAAATAATCACATATTACCAAA
>JANTNU010000234.1:36202227-36216920 GCA_024752395.1 Erythroxylum havanense
ATTCAATAATGAATGCACTCACTGCTCAATCCATCCAAATTACCGATATGCCCTCACATCGGTAACGGGATGTTACAAGTAAACATCCTCAAGTGATCTAGTATTTCTAATATGAACATCATCCACAAGTTCATCTTGAAGTAGCTCAAATTGTGGCTCTCTCATTAGAGACAAACTCTTCTGACCATGCCAATGCCAGTCTTTCTCCTCCACAAAATACACATCTCTGCTTATAATAATCTTTCCAGTTTGAGGCTGGTATATTTTATAGGTTTTTTAAAAAGTACTATAGCCTATAAAAATTCCTAGAAACACCTTCTTGTCAAGCTTATCTCTCTTTATCTGTGGAACATAAGTAAAACATAAGCATCCAAACACTTTAAGAAAGCTCACAGATGGTTTGTAACTATACCATGCCTCAAATGGAGTTTGATCTTGCAGTGCTCTTATGAATAATCTATTTTGTAAGAAAACTACAATATTTTTTGCTTCTGCAAAGAACTTCATTGACAGATTCTTGTCATGGAAGAAACTTTATGTCATCTTGCATCAAATGCTCATCAATTCTACTGTGTTAGGCTCTAGGTGCTTGTTTTAAGCCACATAAGGCTTTCTTAAGCAAATACACATTATCTTCATGCCCTTTGATTGCAAATCCATTAGGTTGCTCAACGTATATCTCCTCCTTAAGAAAGCTATTTAGAAAGGCTAGTTTAATATCAAGTTGATAGACTTTCCAACTCTTTTGTGTACCCATTACAAGCAACAACCTAATTGTATCTAGTCTAGAAATAGAAGCAAAAGTGTTAGAAAATTAAAACTAAAAATTTGAGCATACCCTTTCACAATAAACCTAGCTTTATGCTTGTTAAGTGAGCCATTAGGACTTAACTTGATTTTAAATAGCCATTTACTCTAATCTCCTTTCTCTCTACAAGTCTTTTTATCAACTTCTAGTTCTTATTTTGTTTAATCATCTTGAGCTCTTCCTTCATTGTAGTAACCCATTTTGGATCCTTCTCATCTTTCCAAAAATTTGCAGGTTCAAGTATAGCCATATTACATCTCTGATAAATATCAGAAATGGTTTCATACCTCTAATAGGAATTCATTAAACATCTCTTCTTCTTTGATTTGCAATTTTGGAGCTTGGTTAAGAATCAAAGTTAATTGCTTTCCTTCCCAAGCCCACTCATCATTCTCCATGAAATGCACATCTATGCTTATCAAAAATTTCCTAATATTTGGTTGGAAAATTATATAAGCCTTAAAGATTGTGCTATAACCAACAAAGATGAATGCTTTTGCCTTTTTATCTAGTTTATCCCTTTGATCTTAGGAGTGTAAACAAAGCACAAGCATCCAAACACTTTGAGATTTTTTAGAGAAGGTTTAAAATCATACCAGGCTTCATATGGAGTCTTTCTTGCAATAGCTTTATAAGAAGCCTATTGATAAGGAAGATTGCAGTGTTTGCTACTTCGGCCCAATATTCCTTTAGCAAATTCTTCTCAAACATCAATCATCTAGCCATCTCCATTATGGTATGATTCTTTCTCTCACTAACTCCATTTAGTTGTAGAGTGTATGGAGCAGTGAGTTGATGTTCAATACCAGCCGCTTCACAAAAAAGATTAAACTGATCAGAGGTGTACTCTTTGCCATTATCAAATCTCAAAGCTTGGATTTTATGCCCACTTTGTGCTTCAATCCATTGCTTAAATTTTCAAAACACACCAGCAACTTTTGACTTGAATCTGAGAAAATAGATCAACATATTCTAGAATAGTCATCAATGAAGATTAAGAAATACCTGCTCCAATTGAGAGATGGAGTTTTGTAAGGTCCAGCCAAATTAGTAAGTATCAATTGTAAATAGCACTCGAAGTTGCTTGCTTGAAGGGAAGTCTTGATTGCTTTCCTTATTGATAGGCTTTACAATCTGGATTTTCATGAGGGAGACCTTAAGCCAGTTTTTCTCTCTAAAAATTCACCACAGTTGTATGATTGAAATTTCCAAGTCCTTTGTGCTAGACTTTTTTATAGATTTTTTCTTTAGAAAATGTTGCTTACTTCTTCTCTAATTGATCAAGTAAAAAGTTCTTCTCTTTCATTTTTACTTTGAACACATCTTTGTCTTCTATATCCTTGATTAAAAATTGATTTATTTCAAAGATAAATTTGAAACCTTTTTTAATCAACTGACCAACTTTCAACAAATTTTGACTAATATTAGGTACAAATAACACATTTTGACAAGCTTTGTACCTTAAGTGCTTTCAATTGCTACTGTTCCTTTTCCCTTGAATGCAATGCACTCTCTATTGCCAATCTTCGCTTTGAAAGCTATGAAATGTATAACTCTTTGAAGAGATCACGATTAAAGATCGTATGGTTGGTACAACCACTATTAATGAGTCACTTTTCACATGACAGGTTGCAAAGTAAGAAGCTACAAAGAGTTCTTCTCCTTTTCTAGATCAGTAACATGAGCAACATCCTTCTTCTATAAATTCACTTATGTCATTGTCTTCTATTGATTATTGCTCTTTTAAATTCTCTGGTGATGTCCCATCTTCTGTCCCTTCTCATATTGTTGGTCTAACTTTCTCCAGTATGTGAAAGGTGGATGACCCTTCCTTCCACAGTGTTTATAACTAGGGAAATCAGATTTCGTTCCCTTACTAGCATTAGGAGAATTAGCACCTAAGTTTCCCTTCTTGTTCTTCTCATTCTTCTTCCCTTTTCCTCCTTGACTGGAATGATATCTTATAGTTAATGCATCTTTAACAAACCCTTCAAACCTTATGAGCCTTCTTTGTTTTTACACATGGAAAGCATACATGAATTCTGCCAAACTAACCTTTGACTGGTTTTTAATGTTTTCTAGCAAGGAAATGATTGCTTCAAACCTTTTAGGAATAGTTACAAAACAATTTTGAACTAATTTGGAATTAGGAAATTTAGAACCAAGTAATCTTACTTTGTTAGCAATTCTAAGCAATCTGTCATAGCACTCCACTATCTCAAAATCCTTCGTCTTTTGAAGCTAAAATCTCTGATTAGGTTTGCATTCCCTTAATCCTCCCACCTCCTTCATACTCCTCCTTTAGGAAATTTTAAACTTCAAAAGTTGATTTCAATATCATGATTATGACAAATATTTGAGGGGAGACCTTAGCAAATAACGTAGTTTTTGCCTTCGGTTTTTTTTATTTCTTATTCTTATTATTTTTTATTTGTGTCATAGTTGGATTTGTTGGTAACGGAGGAACTTTATAGTCCTCATCCACAACTTCCTATAGATCATTTACCTCCAAATGAACCTCTATCCTTATTGCCCAGACATGATAACCTTCATCATTGAAGATTGGTGGTGCTAAAGTGGTGAAAGGAGATTCTCAGTCAATAGAAAAAGAAAACAAAGATACAGGGAAAAAAAAGGCTTCTCTCAATCACAGATCCCTTAAAAAGAGTGCTTAGAGAATGAGAGAGATTGAGATGATAAAAAATGATCAATAATAAGAGCAAAGAACAACGAATTTCTTGTGTAAAGTTTGTTATTTTATTAATCAGATAATGAGTTTAAATACAATAAAAGATAGTAATAGAGGAAACAAAAACCAAGGAACTACATGGAATACATTCCTATGATCAACAAATTCCTAAATTTGAACTAGTCAAACAACTAAGAAATTGAAAATAACAAAAGACATGTAAAATTCCAGCTTGGATAATGTTACAATAGCTGAACCACAACTTCAACACAAGATATCTTCAAGTGAGTCAAACTATAATCATAGACTTGTAACTTATTCTTCATGAGAAAAATCCTAAGGCAAATCAATTTTCTAAATGGGGAGCCTAAGGGGCACAAAAGATTGGTATCTTCTATAAAGAAAGTCTAAGTCTATATATTATAATTCCAAGTAGTTCGAACAATAGAAAAATGAAAGAACAATAGAGATCTAAGAATATGTGCAACATAAGGAACTATCAGATGATGCTAAGATAAGGAGCCTTAAATGCAAAGCCACAAGCTTATGCTGATAAACAAAAAACTTTATCGTATTTCTTTTACTTTACCTTATATTGTTACGAGCGATCAATCACAAAGAACAAGTACGAAAATCACAAACACACAGATTGGCGTGGTTCACCAAGATTTGACCCATAAATAGCTCATACAAAGATATTATTAATCAATAGTGAGGAAGGATTCACAAAATTATGTGAAGATATGTGACATGCATCAATGACACTTAAACATATACCATAAGTTTATGGCCAATTACATGCCCATGTTTACCTTGATATCATTTTCTCACTAGAAGATGGACATCATATAAACCTTTTCCTTGTATAATGCATTAGAATGAATGTATCATAATGGCGATCGAATACTTCACTAAATGGGTACAAGTTTAATCTCTATATGGTTCCTTTGCTATTATTATAGATAACAACCTACATATTAGTAACAAAGGATTCTTTCAATTATACAAATAAATGAAAGTCATGTAAAGCTTTGCATCTGTTGCTCATCCACCAACAAATGGCCTAGTTGAAGTTATAAACATAACCATTCTTTAAGGCCTAAATACCAGAGTGGAGAAGTCTAAAGAAACTTTGCTAGACCAAATCCACTCCATCCTCTAAGATATGACATCACACCTAGAACTTTTGTAAGAGAATCACCCTTCAGTTTGGTCTTTGAGATAGAGGCCCTAGTTTTAGTAAAACTAAATATTGAAATCCTAAGAGTGACCAATACCAGTAAGAAGCTAATAGAAAAGGCATGAGAAATGAGCTCGACTTACTAAAAGAAATAGAAGGCAATGCCTTTATAAAAAAATTTTGAGTACTAACAAAAGCTTAAGGATTACAACCTAAAGAGAATCAACACACAAGATCTAAAGAAAGGACACGTGATCTTAAGAAGAACTGATGTGATAAACAGTAAAACCTTGATAAATGAATATTCGATAAATTAATAATCTCGATTAAATAATAATTTTCTCTGGGCCCGACATGGGCCAATGGGATAAAATAATAACTTCGCTAAATGCATAAGATAATAGTTTAAAAAAATTCCTTGAGACCCACTGAAAATATAAAATAATAATTCATTAAATAAGTATTAAAATTACATATATAATTCATAAAATAAAGCACTTCCTAAACAATTTTTATTTCAAATTTTATGCTTTCCTAAAATATGTATCTATAATCAATTGATTCTTCTTTTCATGCGAACTAAATTCAATTTCATCTTTAACTCTTTGGATGACATAAACTACATTCGACACATTCTTCTCATTTTGAAGCAAGTAACTTTTCAAAGTCTTTATGGAAAGAAAAGTTTTTTTTGGAGAAACATGTGGTATATCGTTACTATCATCTGGATCATGATTGTCATCATTTTTCATACCCATTACTCCTTGAATAATTTCTTTGTCCGTAGGCGATTCCACTAAAGCTTCATTTCCACTAGGATAATTCAGAATCTTCTCTACATTCATGGCATTTCTATAATGTAAATTAGAAATAACGTCCTCTAATCTTTGAATGCCTTCAATATCACCAGTTTCTTCTTTTAGAAGCATGCCTTCCTCGGATCGAATTTTGAAATGTCGAAAATAATTTGCAATAGTTGTGGCCTTCATATCAATATTCCAAGCAGCATTAATAAAATAGATAGCATCTAGGACAGTAATTTTTTTCAGGATTTATTGCTCCCATCTCATAGCCTTCCAAGAAGCTAGAATAAAAACGACGTCTATAATAAATCTTAAGTGATTGAATAATTCCAACATCACATGGTTGAATTTTTTATACTGTATTTGGAGGCAAAAAGAACAATTCAACATTTCTCAAGCCTTCAATAACCTTAGGATGGGCTGGGCAATTGTCTACTATAAGCAGTACTTTTCTACCTGTCATTCTATCATCAAACCAACGAACAAAGAGGTACTTACCAATAATCCAAAGAGGTACTTTATCTGAACCATCCCCATTGCAACAAACAACAACAGTAAGTCTTTCCTTGTCCTTTTTTCGTCCTTCTAATTGCTTTATAGCTAGTGAATAATCTGCTTGCAAATGATAAAATAAGCATGTTTCATCCATATTATAGATATCCCTCTAATGAAATTTGTCAAATTTAGCTCAAATTTCAGGTACAGCTTCTTCAATATTCTTCATGACAACTGAATTGCTTTCACCAAACCATTTATAAGACTTAATCTCATGTCTCGCCTTGAACCGTTCTAGCCAACCACTTGAGAAGTTAAATTCTAGATTTGCATCACCATACATCTTCTGTAGAAATTCTTTTGCTTTAGTTTGAATCATTTCTCCAGTCATGTTCACTTTCTCTTGATATTGGAGAAACCACTCATATAATACCTTTTCTAATTCAGGATATTTTGCTGATTTGTGCCTTTTAACATTGCTATTTGTTATCTCTTTTGACAAATACTCTGCTGACCTTTTAAGAGTATTTGATATTGTTGATTGACTAATAGAGAGATTAAACTTTTGTTAAATCCACTATTGCAAATCTTTTTGACTTGAAGAGGGATGATAGATTTTGTACTCGCATAAAGCTTTTCTCATCTTATCAGTTAGCGTAGACTTTTTTACACCTTTCAAATGAGTAGCTATAGAAGAGAAGATATAATATATGCATTTTTATATTTTGGTATATGAAGTTAAAGTACATGTATCTATTTATAAACTCTATACAGTACTGTGTACTTGAAACAATTCACAACACTTCATATTCTAATGTACCTACATGCACTCTATTTTGAATCACACTAACTTAAGATTAATAAACTTATTTTTGACAAAATTAATAAACTTAGATACAATGCACCATCATTAATTAACTGTTTATTTATTTTATTTTCTTAGTTACCAAAAAAATTAATTGTTTAATTTGACAAATATAATGTACAAAATAAAAATTATTCCATAAATTAATAAATATTAATTTATCGATAAATTAATAAAATATTCATTTATTGATAAATTAATAACTCCGTATAAAGTAATAATTTTTCAAGTCCCAAAAATATTCATTTATAGAGGTTTTACTGTATAGGTAAGGCAAAGGGAAAGCTTACAACAAAGTAACATGACTCATTTATTATTAAAGTTGTAAGATCATAAACCTGTAAGTTATCTTATTTCAACAGGCGATAAATTCCATAACTGTGGAATAGGCAACATTTACATCCATACTATCAAAAAAAACTTATCTTTTTAATGCTCAATTTTTTATCTTCCAAAGCATCATGATTTATACCCAGTTTACACACCTAAGACGTTTTTGCTTTAAGATAAATTGTGCGTTCATAAGACACAAATTTATTAAGTGCTCGTGCATATAAAATATTTTCACTTTAAGAAAAAATGTATTCATAAAATGAAAATTTGTTAAGTTTTTGCATACTTAAGACATTATTAGTATTGAGGCAAAATGTGTTTTTAAGATGTAGATCTAATAAGTAATCTTGTACCTAAGAAATTTTCCTTGTAAGGAAAAAAGTATTTTTAAGACAAAGATTTGTCAAGTTATTGTGCTCTTAAAACGTTCTTATCTTGAGATAAAATACATTTCTAATACAAAAATTTATTAAATGATTGCACACCTAAGACATTTTTGCTCGAATTAAGGCATAATATATCCATAAGATGTAGATTTACTAAACCAAAGACATTTTCTTTGTAAGGAAACATAGAATTTTAAGACTTAGATCTGCTATGCAATTGCACAACTAAGATATTTTTTTTGTAAATTAAAAAAAAATATGTTCATCAAAATAATAGATATTTGATAATAGTGATCATAGACACATTTTTGTTTTACGCTTTCGTTCAGGTACATATTTGTCAAACTATAGATGGACACTTAAGACATTTTTACAACTAATTTGCAACTCAAACCCTCACAAAGGAAGTAAATAAATTTTCCTAAATTAGGTGAGGAGAAAAGAGTCAACATAATATAAGGAAGAAGGTGTATATTAATAGTCAAGCTCAAAAGGCCAAAAAATATAATAAAAATAGAAAATAATAATGCACATCTAATTTGAGAGATTTATAGACTCAGAAATACTTGTGAAATTAGTAGAAGTCACACTCCTTAAATACACACTACTAGCTCTAAACATCATCTAGTGAGTCAATCCTCTTGACCCTTATTGATCCAAGAACTTATTACTAACCTATTAAAGAGCACTAGATAATCGACATTAGTAAGAGGGCAATGACCCTCGGATTCTTTTTCTTGGGATTTTCTCAACCAAGTTCTTTAAAGATCAGTCAAATCATTACGAGGAGACTTAGGCAAAGACTTAAACTCAAGGACAGATTCATACGTGGGGACAATTTAGACTCAGATACGGGCTTAGACTCAGGGGCAAGTTTGGAAGTAAAAAAGTCAATAATTCTTAAGTAGTTAATGGACAATTCTGTATACTTGAACTTTAAAAACTTTTTATGTTTTTGTAAACCCTTAATAAAGAGAACTTGATGACATTATCATAATTCCAAGTCACAAAAGACTTGCTCTAAAAATTCACAACATATATATGTTGTATACTCCTTCCCCATAAGATACCAAGTTTGATTTTAGTATTCAGTGTGAGATCCCACATTGATTGGAGAGGAGAATGAAATATTCTTTATAAGGGTATGGATACCTCTTCCCTATAGATGCATTTTCTCGGGTGTCAGAAGAGCAAAACTACGAGGGCCTTGGCCTAAGAGACAACCTAAAGCGGACAATATCTGTGGGCGGGTAGTCTGGGCTATTATAAATTATATCAGAGCTAGTTCCCAACCCATTGTGACAGTTAGGACAATGGACCCTAAGGGGGGATTATGAGATCTCATATCTGCTGGAGAGGAGAACGAAGTATGCCTTATAAGGGTATGAATACCTCTTCCCCATAGATGCATTTTCTTAGGGGTGGGAAGAACAAAACCGTGAGAGGCTTGGCCTGAAGGGTAACCCAAAGTTGACAATATCTATGGGCAGATGGTATGGGTTGTTACAAATGGTATCAGAGCCAGTTCCTGACCCGTTGTGCTAGTGAGGACATTGGGCCCTAAAAGGGTGGATTGTAAGATCACACATTGGTTGGAGAGGAGTACGAAGTACGCCTTATAAGGATACAGATATCTCTTCCCTACAGATGTGTTTTTTCGGGGGTGGGAAGAGCAAAATCATGAGGACCTTAGCTCGAGGGACAATCTAAAGAGGACAATTTCTGTGGGCAGGTAGTCTAGGTTGTTACAAATGGTATCAGAGTCAGTTCCCGACCTGTTGTGTTAGTGAGGACAGTAGGCCCTAAAGGGGTGAATTATGAGATCCCACATCAATCGGAGAGGAGAACGAAGTATGCATTATAAGAGTACAGATACCTCTTCCCCATAAATGCATTTTTTCGGGGGTAGGAAGAGCAAAATTGTGAGGTCCTTGACTTGAAGGGCAACCCAAAGCGAACAATATATGTGAGCGAGTAGTCTAGGCTATTATACTCATGCTCCAAATTCTCATAGTTTGTTATCAAATTATTAACCTTCTTTATTGAGAGTCCTTATTTCCTCATTTTAGCCTTCCAACTCCTGCTTCAGATCTTTCATAGTTTTTTTGTGAGCATTGATTGTCTCCAATTATCTAAAGAAGCATTTCCCTCTCCCTCTCTAATTTCTTATTATAGATATTCATGGACATATAGACATACACTAAAATTTATCAACTTCAACTAAAGGGTTTTGAGGGTTCTTAGGGAGAAATTAGACCTGATCCAAGTGAGTTCATATATAATTAGGACATCATATCTCAACCAAAAACCTTAAGGCAAAAGGTTATGAGTCCTATCTTTGTATATAACTCACTTCATCCTTATGTCTCTTTCTGTTATAGGATTACTTCATTTGTGAATTTTAACATCTCCCACTCATAAGTGGATCCATCTATATTAGACTAGCTCCCCCTTAACCCATAGCTTACATGAAACCATTTGAGTCATTTTATGAATCACCCATTCTTAGGACCCAAATCCATGAATCTCTATTTATCAAACTTTGCCAACCTAGCTCTGATACTAATAAAGTGTTTTGAGGGGCCCTAGGGAGAAATTGGGTGAGATCCAAGTGAGCCTATATACTATCAGAACATTATATCTCAACTCAAAACCTTAAGGATGTAGGTTATAAGTCCTATCTTTATATATAACTCACTTCATCCTTATGTCAACGGGTTCTACTTAACTAAATTTTTGTGATTTGAATGAGTAAACTCATATTATATGAATTTAGAGGTAGGGTTAGGAATAGCATAGAAGATATGTTTTGGCAAGAGTTGTCACCTAATAGTTCTGAAAGTCACATGAAATGTGATTGATGAAGTTGTTATCTACCTAATTTAATTGGTTTGTTAAGCAAACTTAAGATCAACTAAATTTGAATGGAATCCTAACCCCCTAGAGAGATTAGAGCAATCTTTTTTAATAGTATTTAGGGTTATTATTTCGAATAAAAAGTGGGAGAAATCAAATACATTATTAAATTCCTAATAATATTTGATCTCCTTAGTATATAATCGATTACTTGTTTTTTCTTATATTCATATTATTGTTATGAGTGGAATTTACCTTATTTAGTATAGTTGATACTAAGTAAGTGAACCAAATTTCTTGGACATAGCTTATATTTTAAAATATTTCTCAAAATTAGATAGAAAAGTTTTATGCAATTTTGCTATAATCCCTATTGAGGATTCGATGAGAAAATTTTAAAGACATGTCAAAATCATATAGATGATAAAATTTATTAATATTTTGAGCTGAATAATGTATTATAAACTTTGATGACAATATGTAAGATATATGTCAACACCATGATAGGAAGATACAAGAGGTTACATAGAGTATAGCTAAAACGTTAATCAAATTGTTTCATTTAATTTTCTTTACTAAAAGTATCATTGTGGAATACAATTATAGTCAATTTTTATAGTATGATAAATGTTGTCATCAGAAGAAAAATGATTGTATGACGTTGGTTGCGTATACATGATATGATAAAGATTGTATATATTTTTAGTTCATGCTTATGAGTATACAACACTAAATTCATATCCAACATCACTACAATGTTCAAAGCATTAAAAGACATAGATTATTGAACAAAAATAGTTAATCCAGATTTTTACAAATATTTTATATATATTGGATTGAAGGAGACTTATGCTTAACCTAAGTGCCAAAAATACAAATTTGGATAACTGAAACCATCCTTTTATGCCATGTTTGTTAAATCAACATGAGAGAATCATAGAGTTACATATAAGGATCTATGTATCTTTTTTATTTTGAATTGTATGAAACTTGTGTAGTTGATGAATAATCAAATCAATCTTTGGTAAAAGGATGATGATGGTATTGAATTGTTACATTTATATATGTGATGTATTAGATAGAACAATAATTCACAAAAATATGATACTTATATTTTAGTGAATTACTAATGACTTTATACGATATAGTCATATGTGTTAAATGAAATAATGATTTCACATTTTAAAAAGTTTAGATGGTTTAAATCATTAAGAATGTCAAAGCACTTCAATAAGATTGATGTGGAGAGTTTTAAATTTTCGTTATCTATAGGATATTAGATTCTTTGTTGAATACCTTCACAATAACAATTCTAACTTTTATTTGTATCTATAGGTATACAGAGATATATTGCCCATAGAAAACAATAATTCTAATTTTCAATTGTTGAAAATATAATCTTCCAAGAACAACTCTTATTGGATATGAAAAAGTAACAGCTAAATTCTAGGAATAAGATCTATAGAGATAGATTAGAAGTTATTAAATATTCTACCTCCAATGATATAGATAATATACTAAAGATGGGTAGTATTTTAGATTTTTGATACTTGTGAAATACTAAAGACATTCATTATTTTATATGTGAGTTTTTACTTAAGTTTAAGGTGATAAGGATATTAACTTTATAAGTAAATCCTAATTAAGGTATAAGTTACTTAGAACAACATTATTTAGAAATTGGAAAAGTTCCAATATAGCAATGGTTGTTAATTAAACCATAATACATTTTTCATTTAGTAGAAATGATTAATTGGATTAATAGGTTCTTCAATAAACTTGATTTAATTCTTTGCATTTTTTTCAAGATAGTAATGTACTGTAGAACATTAGAGTCATTGTGTGTGTAAAAGGAGCTAAGGTCTTATCAAAGATATTGGGCAATTTTTCTTAATTATGATGATAGTTAAGATGAAAGTTGTAAGATTTAAGCAAGTGCTTACATAGAAATCTTATAGAATTATATCAGTAAGCCACTGTCTCAACAATACAATAATCCTCATATGGTGATATGGTGTAAGATACTTAAATGATTGGCTTAGTGCAAGTGGCAGGTTGTTAGTTTATGCTCTACAGTCAATTTGTTGGTTATAATTTAGTGAAAAAATAATTTAAAGGCATTTGTTATCTTTTACATATTTATATGTATATGATAAAGTTCATGGGATAATTATACATTACAAATGAAATTATGATGAGATTATAATTATAATATTCATATTGCATTTATGATTATCCTTAAAATGTTCCTAGTCATTATTTTATTAAGATTGGACATTAATGGAACGTAAAAAGACTAACACATATTATGTTTTTCCTTATAAAGGAAGTATTCAATCTCATAGACTAAAGTATGAGGATACTTAAACAAATATGTGTGTGCTTGGTAAATAACAAGTTCACTAAACTGACCTCATATAAGAAATCTATTTGGAAAATTATTTGCATGTCTATGGAAATTATCGTTGTGATGATTGTATAAGTGATTCTTTGACTTCAAATATCCTAAGTTATCTTGTTTAAGGATTGTTATGTTTTAATACTACTTATCAACTATTATAATTATAGACAGTTTAGTCAGTAGTCATTGGATGTAGCATGAACTATAAGGAGGTAGTTGAGTGATTAAGATAGGATTCATCACCCTAAAGTAATTAAGGAGATTGGTTCATTATTCTCGATTAGTATTGATTGGAGAAATCTTTGGTCAAGGTAGAATTATGTTTTGTAAATAGTTTACAAATGTTATCAATCGACTTAATAACTAATGGTAGAGAACTAATATAATTGGATTTAAAATATAGTAGACATTAATTTCATGTTATATGTCTAATCAGAACATTATATGATGAAATGATTGAATTATACAAAAAAATCATGATAGAAATGTTAGGTCAAAACCACTTTAACATTCCTAAATATTTGACAGGTCATGATATATTATTAGATGTCAATCTTAATCTATAGATTAAATTTTAATTAGAGATTTAAAGATAAATTAAAGGAGTTTAATTTAGATGATTCAAAATATAATTTAGAGTTATATTTTATATCCATTTCCTGCATATTTAGGAACCTAATGGGTTATACATTAAAAAACAACTCAAAGAAAGTAAATATATTTTAATCAAATTGGACTTGATTGACTTTATGATTAGCTATAAGATATCTAATAAATAAGGATTAATGTTAAAAATTAGATCTTATTTGGATATAATTGATATTTAATTACAATTATTCATAGTTCTAATTAAACTTTCATTTTAATTAAATTACTAAAATATCCAAAACTTATTATAAGTAGGCTTAAGCTCTAATAGAGCTAGTACTTCTTGCCTAACCCTCTCTACAACAGCTGCAGAGTTCTTTTAACTCATTCCATAGATACCGTGAGAGGTCAAACACTTGTGCAACTATGATGGTTAAGATGAGTCAATTTCAAAAACAATTTAAGGGATATAACAAAAACATGATCAATCTTTAGAATAAGATATGAATTAAGATTTTTATTTTATTATCATTTATGTGTTAATCATTTTTATAGAATTTTAGTGATCTTGAATTTTGAGAAATCAAACAAAAAGTTTTGTATTTCTTCCACTTTGCGCGAGATTGGATTCTATCTTGATTTCCCAACAACAACATTAACCTTAAGATCAAGTTAAGAGAAAAACTAATCTCCTTGGTGATGTTAAACTTAATTTACTTGTATAGTATATATATAAAGACAAGCTTCTATACAATTATATGCCAATTATGACATAAAAAAATTGAACTATTGGACTTCATATGCTACTTGAGGACAAAGACATCAGATTCAAGTTTCTTACATTTATTGTTGATAATTATGCCTATTGAAGTCATTATCTTACCACAGTTATATACAAGACGGGGGCTTCCTCAATTATTTCATCGTTAGCATCAATTTTGATGATAAGGTTGGCTTGGGTAACCCTTTGAGTTTGGCAACTCTTTATGGAATTGTCCTCTTTCTTTTCTTAAAGGCATCGTCTTTTTAGTGAGCTATAAACATAATCTTACGCAGATCTATTCCTAAAAAAATATAGGAGTTGATACTAATAACTAAGAAAAAAATAACAAACATTTGGAAAATGACCTAGAAACTTGTTAATTAATAATGCTAGCATTGAAACAACTGTTGATGTTGGACCCCGATTTTTTAGTGAGATTTAGAAATATTAAGTGAAAGTAAATGAGTGGTTTTATATATGTATTGTGAAATAAAAGTAATTATGCTTTGAGGAAATTCATAAGAAA
>JANTNU010000234.1:36228518-36240230 GCA_024752395.1 Erythroxylum havanense
TTCAATCCTGCTCCCTTTTCTCTGTTGAAAAATTTAATAACTATATATTTTAACAAATCATTGGACAACTCACAATTTTAATTAGGTCACTTTAGCAGTTGGAGATATTTGAAACTCCAGCACTTATCTGAAGAATAATGTCGTACCACTTTTACCAATTATTACTTGTAAATGCATCGAATCTTTCTTCTTTCTTCCCTTTTTTTTCGCATTCTTTTTCTATCTTTATTAAAAACCCAATTCGACAGGCATTTAGGACTCTAAAGTCCTACTTTTGCTAGCCAGGTAAAAGAACAGGCAATTAGGCAACTACTTTGATTAGATTGAAGACACATCCTCAGTAATATTGAAGAGCAGATAACACAAACCTTGATAATGATGTGATAGTGACAGTGAACCAAATATTCAATGATCATAACATTTAATTTTCTTCTAGAAACGTGACATCTTTACAAAATATATTCATTTGATAGGAAATGGTCTAACATATATATGTTATTGAATGAGTCTCTCATCACGAGAAAGGGATGAGATTGGGGCCCCTTTTTAGTATTGAATGTGTTAATAGCTCCGAAAGGAAGGACATAATAAATGCATCATTAATGGGTCTGCATGTTACTTAATTATTGGGTTTGTGTTGTTGCCTTGTGGGCAATTCTTTTGAAACTTAATTCTACGACTGATTCATTTTTTTATTTATATTTTTTTAAAAAAATTACCATAAAATTAGAGGCCCCTCTTCATTATAGGCCCTGAGTAGGTGTCCTGCTGGCCCTTACCCAGGGCCGGCACTGGTTGCAACATTGCCATATTCTTTGTGTTTGCTTATTTTATCATAGTTTTTCTTGGATCAATAACAGTGTACATACGCGCTGATTCACAACACATGCAGCTCTACATATGCATGCCATAGATGATAAAGGAACAAGGAGACCATTGTCATGAGAAACGGGAACAGTCGCAGTTAAAACGGCATTGAAATCAGGAACAAAGAAAATGGCATACTTTTACTATTATCATATACGGGATTGAAGGTTTTGGTTCTGATGGTGGTTGGAAGGGCAATGGATGTTTCCTCCCATACTCACTTGCATCCTTATCCAATTTCATGGACTCTTTCTTCACTCATGCAAAGCACTATTTATACTTTATGTGTGTGCATGTCTATGTGACAAGTTATAAATGTTTGTTTATGCATTTGTTTATATTTTCTCTTTGGCTTTATAAAGTCTTAATCTGACTTCCTAGAGGAGTCCCATCGCTAAACCTAACTAATTATAAGTAAAATATACATGTATAACACGTGGGTGTAGCTCTTTGACATATCCTAAGTTCCAAAGTGAGCTTCTTCTTTTTCTTATTCAACCTTTCTAATTGAGACCAAATCATATATATAATAATGTCATTAGGATCTCACTTGATGTGTGTGGTAGATATAAAATGAATAAAGAAATCAAGGGGGAGGACATATAATTGCGAATGACATCAACTCCAATGACAGCTGCAAAGCAGACAGCAGGGGTTAGAGAAAGCCAAGAATAGACATTTCATAAATTATGAAGTCCTTTTTTAAAATTAGATCCTTCCAAATGAGATGAAGAGCATACAAGAAACAAAAATGGGGCATGCCTCCATTAGGTCAGGAAGATCTCAGGCAGGATCTCCAGGGTTTGAAAAAGGGTCATGGAGATGCATATCAAATATTCCAACATCAACTTTGTCATTTCCTTTCTCATCTCTCAATTCACATCACTCCATTACACTTTCCATGTTCAAGTCCCATCTTTTCAAACCCATAACTCCAAATTCAACTAATCTTAGTCTGTAGCAAGTATATGTTAAGAGGGATGGAGCATTGTGTAGACACTTTGGACATGAAAGGCTTGTATTAATTACTCCCAAACTTGGTCTCTTTTTTTGTGAATATGCAGAATCCCACCTAAATTCACTATTATTTTTATCTATTTTGGATAGTATCTGATTAAACAGGATAGCCGCTGGAGTTAGGTGCATATATGGTACTCTTTTGTCCTGTTTCGTTGAAAATGGACCAAGTTCGCATATTATTACACAATTATCAGAAGGTATCTCGACGGTGGTCATTATCTGGATATAAAATTTGCAGTAGTCAATCCATGAGATACGTGTCATGATTTCTCGCTAATGAAAACCCTTCGCTTATAATGACAAGTGCCTCATTTCTTGAATTTGTGTTTTAGAGTAGTTGGGATGTTTTAGACTTTTATTTTGGAATCAGCAATTCCACCATGTACTGCGGATTGCATAAAAAGACCTTATGCTCTAACTCTTCAGACCAGTAACTAGAGTTCATGATCGCTTATGTTGAACTTACCGAAGTTGGTAAAACCTGAAAACTTCATGGATGGATCACAAGTGTTGTTTCCTTGGAATGGAAGCACTTAGTTAATAAGCATGTTATGTAAATCATTTATCTTTAAGGAGCATTACGATTCCTAATGTCGGGAAAGAAATAAGTTTAGTTACTGCAGCTGGAAGGCCTTTGTTTAAGGAATGCTAAAACATTTAAATGTGTTCTGGTCTGTTAATAAATTTTAGGAGATAAAATGGCAAGTGGTGATATAAAAGAGAAAGCATGGAGCTCCATCAATGTACAAGGACTGAGCAGTGAGCACAACTGCACAGTGGCTGTCTAAAAGACACAGCCAATCTATTCGTGAACAATGGAATTAAATTCTGAGGACATGAAATTTATTTCCATCTTTTTCTCTCAGGTTGTTTCCCATTTCATTGACATGACAAAAACAAGAAAAATAAATTAAATTGAAATAACAAAAGATATTTTTCGATCCTTTTGAGATCCATTTCTTTGATGTCCTTCGCACTACCATCTCTTCTAAGTTCTATAGCAACTTCACCACCAACACTCTGCTGCGCGGCAGCAAGGAATGCCTTTTGACCTTGTCTCATCTCTTCACTCAAAACCACCTGCAAAAGAATCCAACCAGGTTCATGTAAATTTGTCAAGGAAATAAGATGTGGCGAAACAATAGGAATCATGTGCTAAACCCGTACTCAACTGGTTATTCTGAAACTGGTTTTCAGATGGAGCAGGGTGCACGAAACCAAAGTGATGATCTTGGTATGCAGATGTCCCCTGAAACAATGCTCAACAGGATTATCAAAACAAGACGTGACCATCACATAGGAACGATTTTCTCAACTTTACGGCGAGTACCTGAAAATGAGTAGCTGAGAAACCCTGTGAACAATCCAAGACACTCTCCGTTGAAGTTTGGTTGCTGTTATAGGCAAAATTACGCTGGAAACACCAACATGTCAAGCACAACCCACCGAGAAAAATTATCAGTTCCGTGAACTATTATTACAGAAATGAATATAGCAAAAAATGTAATATGAAACTATTGTGCACTCGTATGTACAAAAGACGAACCTTAGAGAAGTTGAACGCAGGAGAGCTAGCTGTATCATCGAGACAAGAAGGCAGCTCCTCATTAACCTCGCGACGTCTGTGCTCTTTCTTCTGTTTTTGCCTTCTGCCACAATTTTTAGCCAATGGAGTCGTGGCATTATCCTTCACCGCAGGATAGAAATGCACATTGTTGTAGTTGAAATAGCCTTCATCTTCTCGAAAATGCGGCGGACCAGAAGATGCATCAGACACCATTGACAAGTCCTCATCTTCGTCTTCCACTCCTTGAACATTCTTTCCTCTACCACGAAAACCGCTTCTTGCTTCTACAAACTTATTGGGCTTATCTTGAGAAAGCAAAGATTGTTCCAAGTAAAGGGTCCAACCGGACTCACAATCACTACTGCATTCAGAGGCAAAAACATCCATCTTTTTTGTGCTCTATATTCTCAGTGAAAATCACAAATGGGGCCTTTTTTTTTTTTTCTTGGATGAGCCCCCTCTTTATGAAGGGGGGAGATTGGAGTAAGACAGAGAGATAGATAAAAGGTAATAATAGACACAGTGGGGTTATGTGTCTCTAGTTCTGTTCCTTGAGCCAAAAAGCTAACAAGTGGCAAGTAGGCGAGCAAAGGAATAGGCGTGGGAAAAAACCAAAAGCAAAGCCAAGACAGGCCAGAATTTGTCCTCACTATCAAACCCATTCAGGGACTCTGGGAGAATGTATCAAAAAATGCCAGTTGGTGTGGGTTATGGTTGATGCATGCAAGGAAGATGTAAGATAGAGAGCCACAATCTCTTCACGTGCTATACAGCGAGGCACTGTGTACCCTCTTAAGTCTTAACCAAACCAGGTACACGTCCATTTTCTCCTTCCACACTTTATGGACACCTATCCTTCGGTCCAGAAGTATCCATCTTCTTTTGTTTTTTTAATATACAGAGGATTATAAAGACTGCTAAATTTGAATCAATGAAACTATATGAAGGACCTGCTTCATATAAACATGAAAGATGAGTATGTTGGGATAATAGAATTTGATTAATTAGCATTACCATGTTCCTTCCATTTTTTTGGATTCTGGTTGCGACCCAATTTGATAATCCTGATTTGGTTAATCTGGTTTCTAACAGTTGATGTGGTTGTCAAGTGGGTGGTGGTCCTGTCAAGTTTGTCTTCGTACAAATAATTCGGTTTTGTGGGTGAATGTTGCAAAGAGACCATACTTTTCTTCTTTTGGGCACAATTAGCACACTCACTTGTGTACTCATTTGATCTTAGCATGTGTTTTGTTTAGTCAAATTGAGTGAGACGAGGGGTGAATTCAAAGTCAAAAACTCTTCTAAGGGGGACAAGATCCTCTGTCTAATTTTATGGTATCTTATTGTGTTCAGTGAATCTCAGTCATTTATTTATACGAGACCTGCATTTATTTATGCGAGATTCACGCGGGACTCACATAAATGAATGACTGAGATTCACTGGGCACAATAAAACACCATAAAATTAGACAGAGAATCTGAACTCCTTCTAAGGACCCTAGAGGCCCTTCCAAACATCTTGTATAGGGAAGACAGCTAATGTTAAAAGAGAACCAAAGCCCTATTTTCTTCTTGCCATAGAACACACACAAAAAAGAAAAACAGTTGATGTCATATATGAACTCATCCAACTATAAATCAAACTCATTTTCTTGTTATTTTAAGTGAATGAGTAGAGATTTCTTGGGGCAAGCAGAAGAACTGTTGCTAATGCAAGTTGACTATGTTTTTATGAATCCACATGCCTTCACATTTCGATCTTCTCCTTTTCAATACTATACCAAAAACTCTTTACATGGCTCTCTATCGATTCACGATATATATACAGCGCGCATGCATGTGGGCACGTGTGCTTATATTATTTGCACTTCGGATATTGGCACACATGTTTGCACGTGCAACTACACGAAGTTCAACTCTCAATTTCTCTGTTCTAAAAATCCCAACTCTATCTTTACTTTGGCTTTCTAGTTCCAAAGTGAATGCCCTAATTATCCTTCTTTATCTTAATTTATTCTGCCATTTGTTGTTTAGATACTCCTAAATCCTAAAAGGGTCTTTTCTTTTTTTTATGGTGATTGGTGATTCTCTAGGCTTCCTAAGTACCTACACACCATGTGATGTGATGACACTTTCACAAGTTCGAGTGTTCCACATGATCCTAATTACAAATTTTACAAGGTTGAGGTTAATTTTCTGTTTCTGTTTTTAACCAGACAAATCAATAATAAATTATGTGCATGGTTGAACATAGGATTAGACAAGTCCAAAATTCGCCAAATGAAAGCCCTACTTACACATAACAAGCTAACTGATACGACAAGCTAGGCTAATGAAATTGGTGAAATTGGGAAATGGATGCCTAATATACGTACTATGGGATCATCATGATAAGTTCTTTGTTTAGTAAAAAGGCAATTTTTCAATTTAATGTTATTAAAATTATGATAAGTTATTTGTTTAGTGTAAAGGTAAATTTTGGATTTAAAAGGAAAACTTTACTACATTTACTTAGTATTAGAACAATAATTTAACTCGATGCTCTGTATTCTTTTTCTATTTTATTTAAATATTTTGTATGCCATTTGAAGTAATATAATGAATTATACATTGATCCTTACTCTTAGCCTTAAAGATAACAAAATATCTTGCTATTAATAAATTTATTTCTCGAAATATTAGTAGTTTTATTATAATAAACTTAAATAATATATGAAAGATGAAGTTTAATAGAAGGTTAAATTGAAAAAAAGAGTGAGTGAATTTAATAAATTGATTAATCAAAGGATAGATAAAATAAGACATATGCATCCTCTCAAGTGAAAAACTAAGAATAAAGACTTTGATAAATTTGGAACCTTATCTTAGTCATTTCAATGAATTAAGAGTTTAATAATTTAATTAATTTAATAATTTTTATAAATATGATTAAATTTAAAACATCTTCAAAATTTTAGATAAATTTTGATTTAATCATCAAAATATACTTAAAATAACTATTAATTTATAAATAAATTTTCATTTTTATGCTATTTATTTCAGTAAAATAAAATAATTTTTATTGATAGTTTAATAATTATTATATAAAAGATTAAAAAATTTAATTAATTAAAGCACTACAAGAAAAATGCGGAGTAGCAACGGAATGTATTCCGTTAGAACTTAGTGACTAAAAGTTAATTTCTATCAGTAAAGTTGATTAATTTAGTGACGGACAAAATATCCATCGATAAATATAGAGGGAAATGCTGGCGGCAAAATTTGCGTTAGAATTAGCAACAGAAATACGCATTCGTCGACAGGACTACAAGAAAAGTAGAAAATTGCGACGGATTATTACCAACAGATTAGTTATCGTCGGTAATGCGGACGAATTTAGAATATCGGTCAGTAATATTGTCGTAAAAAAGGAAAAGATTTAGCAACGAAAATATAGGACGTCGGTAATGTCGTTGGTAAAAGTGTCGTATACCTTGATATTACCGATTGTAACAAAACAACGTCGCTTTTGAATGGAAAAAACGACGTCATTTTGTTTCGGCAGGGAGCGTTTTGTTAAGTTCCAAAATGACATCGTTTGGAACAAAGACGACGTCGTATGGTTGAAATCCAAACGACATCGTTTTGGTTTAATTAAAACGCAACCCTTCCACCTTCCCAACCTACCATGCGACCTTCCTCTCCTTCTTCCTCCTTCAGCTGTCGCTCCTGCATCTGACGTCGTCTGCCCTCCGCCCTCTGTCGAGCTGCTGCGTGTCCAGCGTTAGGAGTTGTCTTCTCCGACAGTTTTTGTTTAAGGTAAGGTCGTCTTCTCCGACCTGAATTTATGTCGATGTGTGGGTGTTCATATTTTGAATTTTTTTCAAAATATGGAGTTAGTTGTTGACAATTGTTGGCTCCATTGGTTTTGGTTATTATTGTTTGATGGTTTGTTATGTAAACTAGTGGACATGATGGTAAATAATAGAAAAATGTATTCACTTTGTTAATAGCTGAAGGATGACAATTTTCTGCATACCATGTGTTCGATGAAATGTATGCATGTAAGAGTTGATCTTTTTGGAATAGATGTTATATTATTAATTATACTATAAGTTTTTGAACCCATTTGTCAATCTTTTTGAAGCCTAGCTAATAGAATTGTGACCCATTATAAATTGTAATTTAACCTAATACATGTATTTTAATATAATCTTTTATAGCATCAATTAGATAATGTATTGAAACAAGTTTTATTCTTATAATGGAGTAATCCATTAGATAATGTATTGAAGCAAGTTTGAAGGTATTTAAATGGCATAAAAAATTATATACTAGCATACATAAAAGATGGTAATCTTATCCTTATAGTTTATACATACATAAAAGATGCATCACAAATTGAATGATGAAGAAATCTCATCGGGGAATTTTTTGAGTTGATTACAAATTTATATCCATATTTTTTATTGTGATGACAATTAAATAATGTAACTTAGTACAAACAATAAGAATACCATAAGTTGTAACCATTTAGAAGTCAAATGTTTTTTTGTTATAAAACTTATATAAGATATTATTAGGACTAAATATATGTTACTTAATCCACTATTTAAAGGTTAATCCACTAATTAAAGGACTATGCCTTAATGTTTATAAGGGACATGTTACTAACATGAGTATGCTAAAGTCTTTTATGATAATAATTAGCCTAGTTGTTAATTTTACTCCAATCTAAGTTTTCAGTTAATGTAATTCAATTGCATCATTTATTATATGATGATCATCATTGCATAGTAATAAAGATTATTGTTTTTTTAATGCATTATTTCATAGCATATCATAAAGATACAAATTCTTAAAATATGTGTTAATCTTAAGTAATTAAATGAAAACAAGCATAGGATAAACTATTGACTTTTAACAATTAATAAAATAATGCTTTTATATATCATAAACTTTTATATAAATCATTGGTATAATTTATATCATAAATTAATTGCTCAATATAATTGCAAATATGTATAATTAAATATAATATTGTAAACATATTATTCGAATTTAATCTATTTTATTAAAATGTAAATATCATTTATAGTTTTTATTAAATTTAATTAATTAATTACCAATTTGTAATTATTATAACTGAACCAGCATTTCCATCTAATATTTTATATTTAATTCATTATAAGTAATAAATTATTAAGTAGGTAAATATATGTTTATTGATTTGTACATACATTATATAAATTAATAAATTATTGATTAAATTTAGATAAAAAATGTATATTGTTGAATGAGCTTTAACTCTATCGATCCAATGAAAATAGTTAGAAAACTAAATGCTTTAAGGGGGGTTCAATATAAAGTCCTAACATTATTGATTTTTCTGGACTAATTTAGTTGTTTTGTGTTTTTTGTTTTAGTTTAATTAACGAAGTCTTATTTCTTAGGTTATCAGCTAATTAAGGTTAATAAATATAATGACATATAGTTTGGAGACCTAAATTGAGCTGTGATTACTGGTGAATATAGAAGTGTAATTTTATTACCCGAATGACCCTTTTTTGAAAAGGGGGATATCCATTTTATAAGAAAAATGCTGCCGAATTTTCAATAAGCTTTTTGTATAGCTCATGAATTTAAATTATTATAATATTTCATGGCAATTGTTTTATTATGTGCCGGTTTGTATAATGTAAGTGTTTTTTGGGAATAAGTTGTAGGATATCAATTGTTCGCAGTACTGATATTTTCAAGAAGATTGAAGCGAAGCTTTACCATATATTACAATGACATTCGTATCCTTATAAGTATGGAATTGAATAATGGTTTCTAACACATATTTAAAAATGACATTTGTATCAGTTTGTACATTTCTCATTCTAGGTCTGCCTCTCATCATCTTCCTTCACGTACTTCAACAAGATCCTTTTACGTTTGGTTGAGGTTAGTGATTTAGTTTGTTACCACATTTTCTTGAACTTAGTTTATTTAGGTATCTATGTACTTGTCATGTGAAAATTATTACACGTAAATCTTTTTACAATTGTATATTTTAACACAATTTATTAAAATAAGTATTCATATTGTTATGAATACATATGAAATTTGAGACTAGTACATATTTTGAGACTAGTACATATTTAATATAGGAGTTTTAACATTAATTATCTTCAAACATATATGATTGTATATGTTAAGTTTACACTTGTTTTAGATCTCAACCCATATATCTTAACCCATAACTTTTGATTCATAGTAACAAGAACTTGTTATCTTCATTCACATGTCTTATCTTAGATGTTGTGAAATTTATTTTGAGACAATGATCGAATACTAACTATGGATTCACTGTTTTAAATTAACAATTGTCCAAAAATGAGTTTCAGGATAGATCTTGGATGTATAGACGAAAAAATGCTGATGGTTTTATTAATTCTGAATTTGTTGAGGAAGTGGAAGTTTTTATTCATTATGTATGTTCTCAACTTGCATTTATGGATGGGCTAAAGATCAAATATCCATGTAAAAAGTGCAAACACAAATGTTTCCTTACTATTGATGAAGTTAATGAGCATTGCTGATAAAAGGATTTGTACTCAATTATTTTGAGTGAACACGACATGAAAAACCAGGCATTTCTAACACCTCAAGGGGTGATCAACCAAAATCGTCTGTCAACCTAAATGAGTATGAAGGGGGGATTGGATTTAGAACAAATTATGTGGAACAAACAAAAAATCCGTACATGTGAATGATTTATGATGACGTCGGTTATATCTTTGAGGAAAATAGGAAAATTTTTGAAGAAGAACCTAACCCACAAGCAAAACAGTTTTTTGACTTACTACAGTCAGCTGTCCGAGAATTGTGGCCAAATTGTGAGACAATGACCCGATTGTCTTCAATTGCTCGAATATTGAATATAAAATCTGAAGGAAAAATTTTGGATCGTAGTTTTGATAAAATTCTAGAATGTTATAATGAATCATTGCATGCAGATCATACAATGGTTGATAGTTTTTACAATATGAAAAAACTTATTAGGAGTCTTAGTTTGCCCGTTGAAAAATTGATTGTTGCAAATTGGGATGTATGTTGTATTGGGTAGATGATAAGGACTTAGAAGAGTACAAATTTTATGGTCAATATAAGTTTAAACCTAGAATTTTTTTCAATGAAACAAAATTAGTACCATGGAAGTGGATGTATTATTTCCCACTAACTCCGAGACTTCAAAGACTTTATGCTTCTGATGTTACTGCATCTCATATGAGATGGCATGCTGAACACGAACAGGAAGATGGAGTAATGAGCCATCCATCAGATACCCTAGCATGGAACCATTTCAATGACACCCATCTTGATTTTGTTGTTGAATGTTGAAATGTTAGGTTAGGATTGTCGACGAATGGTTTTCAACCTTTTGATCAATGCGGGCAACAATATTCATGATGGCCAATCATAGTGACTCCTTATGATTTGCCTCCTTGGATGTGTATGAAAGAGGAATATATGTTCTTGATAGCGATTGTACCAAGGCCTACAAATCCAAAGCATAAAATTAATGTGTTCTTATAATCATTGATATCTGAATTACAACATCTGTAGGACTATGGTATCTAAACATATTATGTCTCTCTGAAATAGAATTTTTTGTTGAGGCCGGCTTTGATGGAACCATTAGTGATTTTTCAGCATTTGTCATATTATCTGGATGGAGCACATTTGGAAAACTGGCTTATCCTTATTGTGGTAGTGATTCTGATGCGATTTATCTTCCAAACGAGGGAAAAATATGTTGGTTTGACAATTACAAGAAATTTCTTCCTTCAGATCATCCATTTAGGCACAATAAACAAAATTTCATTAATAATAGGGTGGTTAAAACACCTCCTCCTCCTATAAAAGTTGGTGAAGCAATTTTGCAAGAGATTGAGGAATTAGGCTTACTGAAAGTAACAAAATTTGAAGCCGATAAAGTAAATACAAGCATTAGTTAAAACTTTGGTTTCAGAAAACGAAGCATATTTTGGGATTTGTCATATTGAAAAACGAATTTGATACATCATAATCTAGATGATATGCATATTGAGAAAAATATTTTTGATAACTTGTTCAATACTATTATGAATATTGAAGGGAGAAAAAAAGACAATGCAAAATCACGAGCTGATTTGCAACTTTTTTGTAGCGACTCGAACTTTGTGTACCGGGGCCTCTCCCCTCGGTACCTCAAGAGGCCCGCGATCGCTACTGTAGAGCTCGGCCTCTAC
>JANTNU010000234.1:36243690-36259270 GCA_024752395.1 Erythroxylum havanense
GGTTCGAGCAGTGGCTCACCCCTGAACCAAAGAGGACAATACCTGGAGTGATGGCGGTGGAGGCCGGGCTCCACAAGCAGCGGCCGCGGGCCTCTTGAGGTACCGAGGGCGAGGCCCCGGTACACAAAGTTCGGGTCGCTATATTAGAGGCTTGATTGGGGAACTTACTATATAGGTAGATCGTCACATTCTGCAGCAGTAGCTCACCTCCTCCCCCTCTCGAACCTACAGCTGCAGATGAGGCATCACCTACTGCAAGGCATACTACACTATCCATATACCCATCCTCAACTCATATATCATCCAATACTGCTTTATCGAAAGGCGGAGACATCTGCAAGCCTGAAGATCAGGGACCAAATGGAAGAAAGTACATAGTAATTGATGGCCCTCTATAAGTGAAATCACCTTAATGACTACTTCTTTATAATTAAGTTATATGTTTATCAGTTTTGACAATTTATCAAATTACTTCTTATATTATTTTGCTTCCATCTGGACCGTGTTCCAGAAATATGACTTCCAAATTTAAAGAATAAATTGATCCTAATGGTTATGTCTAGAAGAATATCTCTCAAGCAATAAAGGAATTTTACTTTCAGGAGTTTTAGGTACAATAAATATTTACTTTTGTTTTGTATTGCTTTATATACACTAATTATATAAATATTATGACATGATATTACTTTAAATGTTTTCCTTCTTATTTCAGAAAGAATTTTTATGAGATTCTGGTTTGGACGCCAACATATATAGACTATGGGAGAGCAGAGTTTGTACACGTTACAGCGACTTTATTATTGCGATACGGAAGGCTGGTATACTACCGCGTTTTATTTTAGAGCAAAAATGGAATTAATAGAAGTATTAGAGAAACCCTGTGACAATGACAATCTTAGGGCGTAACTCCACTAACAGATGTGGAGGCCCGGGAGGAGAGAGTCTTCCCATATATACGAGAGGATCAATAACCCACCATGAGCATGCAAAGATACTTGTAAATATCTAAACCTCAGACTTATTTTGTACATGTTTATCTTTGTTGTATAATAGATAATGGTATTGGTATAAATGCCTGGTGCCATATATGGCTATGTTGAGGTTTTTTATTTGTTCAATAGGGGGCATATCATAAAATTAGGAGAAACTCTGTCGAAATTTTTATTAAATATAATTCACATATAAACATTTAGGTTAAATATGCAAGAAAAGTCTTTGGGTCTTCCTCCTACACCTACTCAACTATTTTTGGATACTCACACTAAGAAGCATGACGGTGTAATATTCGTCCACAGCAGATGTAGAGAACTTAATGTATGTGAACTTAATGCCTTATTATTATTTCCTTTATAATCATTTAGTTTTACAATTATGAATAAGCTCTTACTAACTTAAACATTAGTTTTAAATATGACCAAATATAACAAACCATTCAGCGCCAGTCTCAGGAGGAACAATCTGTTGATGAGACTCAGACGTCTTTTGATGTTGTTGGTGGTAGAGACCCTCGTGAACAGATATTTGGGCTAGGTTCATTTGCAAATAATTGTTATTCGCAATCCACTATGTCTAGTACAGCAACGTCTACCAGACAACCACAATCATCGGAAGTCGCCGAGCTTCGAGCCACATTAGACATGGTGATGGAGCAGATGGTTCAACTGAGACAGGAGCTTGAGCAATTGAAGGGGAAGGGTAGCACCTCTGAGCACCCTCCATCACCAGGACATTAGGATTATTGTAGTCATTTGCCTTGAAATACAAAGATATGTTATGTAAACTACAATGTTTTTATTATCACTTAACAAATTTTGAACTTTATATTACCAATTAATTTATTTTTCAACAAATTTAATATATACACAGATAATTCACAACTGTTTAAATTATGCATTTTTAATAAGATCATTAAACAAATTCAATGCCAAGATTTTTCAAAAAATTAAAACTACGAATTACCGATGGATTATAGAAAACCGTCGACAAACATGTTAACATATTACTGACGGAATAAGGACACCGTCGGAAAACATGTACACATATTACCGACGGAAATTTGTTTACCGTCAGTAAGTTGTCCATTTCAATTACCAATCGATTCTGTTAATCTGTCAGTATATTTACATCTATTTACTGACAGACAGACATTTGATATTCCGTCGTTAAATTTAACTACGCTTTGATTAACGAAGACTTTGTCGGTCGTTAAATTCCGTCGGTAAATATTAATACTGACGACATTCTTGTAGTAAAAATAATTTATTTTTAAGTTTCATCTAATATATAATTATCATCAATTAAAAAAATAAAAAAAATGCATTGATCCAACATGTATTTATTTTTATTTGAAAGAAAATCTAAAACTAAAAATTACAATTAAAAAAAATAGTAGTGGAACTTGGCGCTTAAGCAATCAATTAGTTAAATACGTGCTAAAACTACTCATTGTAATAACTAATGTTTTTGTTTTTTAGTTCTTTTTCGCATACATATTAAATTTGTTTTGCTTTTACATTATGTATTAATTGTTATTGTCAACGTTGAATAGTTAACCTATGAAATAAAGATAATAGCTTTCTTATAATTCTGTTTATTAAATTCTTGCAATCATATCAAATATCTAAATAAACAAATAAGGTTAGAATTGATTTAAAATTTTAATCGTTAAATATTAAAATTTTATCCATTAGTATACAATGTTCAATAGTGAATAATTCTTTTAGAAAATTGTAGATAAAAATATGTATCAGTTAAATATTATATTTAAAATACAAGAGAATCACCCGTTCGAGCTAGCCACAAAATAAAAATTAAGAAGCGGGCCACATGGATGAAATCGATGCAAGTAAGATTTTAGAAAACCCCATGTCCTGCTCTTCCTTCTTGGATCCCTCACTTACCCCACTCAGTAGACAGCCATACAGTCAGTAGAAGGGATGGCGGTACGGCATTGATCAAATAAGACTCTTAATTGAGAGGCGTTCGTGGGTGCCCGTACCCCCTCTTGCAGTGCATATGGCCCATCATTTCTTTTTGTTTTTTCTTGCTTCGGCCCAGCCAGGTAAAATTTTGTCCCATTTCTTGCCTTCAACCCATTTGAGGTGCATTGTTTGTTATGAAGTTTTTACAAGGTTTTTGGAAGCTTTTATCCGATGTTTTAAAAATTAAATTAGAAATTAAATCATTAAGATAAAAAAAATTAAGATTTAAAAGGCTCAATTAATATTAGATCTCATAAAATTAGCTAAAGATTGAATAAAATTAAAGAATTTGAAATATGATTGAAAAAATTATTTTTACATATTAAAGAATTTAAAGTTTAATTAAATAAAAATTAATTATATTTTATTTTATAAGAATTTATTAATTTATAAATTTTGATCAATTAGTTAATAAATTCATTAGTTTTAGCAACAAAAATTACTATCGTAAATCAAACAAAGTTAAACGATTTAAGATTTTTACGGTTAAATCGACCGAACCGGTTGGTTTTTAATCATTACTTTTAAGGTCGTTTCTAAACATATGCATTATAATGAGAATAAATTAGTGGCTTGGATATGATGTTTCGTCAATTAGGGCATCCTAGTAATTTTAACCTATTGGAACTGGCCCATGGAAGTATCCCCAAACTGAAAAGCAAAGATGGGCCCCAGAATCTCATCGCGCGCGTTTCGCTTAAACAAGTGAAGAAATGAGACAAAATGTCACTCGTACGGCCGACGTACTGTTTCGTCACATCAGCACCGATGATGCAGGTGATCGGATCACCATCGACTTCTCCCAATCATAGACAAAGATGCATATTCCAATAACTTCTTGCCGCTTACCACACGCTTCGCTTATGTGTGAACCCAAACACACTTTTATATGTTTTGATTGTTTCAAATGGCTCTTTGTGACTGTTTAGATGGGCTTTAAAGAGGTAAGTAAGTACTTTTCTCCACCATAAAAGTCTTTTTTTAAAAAATAGATTTTTGACTGTAAAGTAAAAAAGCAATTCTTTAATAGATATGACTTTTTTGGTAGTCAAAATATAGCTTTTTGAAAAGCTCAAATTTGGAGCTTCTCAAAAAAGCCACTCAAATGACTTTTTTAGGTAAATTTTTTATATTAATTAATGAGTCAAGTTTTTCATTCATTTTTCCCTTATGTTTTATACATAATTCCTACAATACCCACAAACTCATCTTCACGTTTATTTTGTATACTCATCTTCACATTTATCTTGCAAACTCATCTTCTCTAATCTCTTACGCAGTCGTTTTACGCAGTAATTTTTCAAACCCATCTTCCCTAATCTAATTTTGAGTGAATCATCTCAAAGGACACAGTGACCACCAGCTCTTTAAGAGCTAATGAAGAATCAATCCACAGGTGAACAAAATTGCCCTTTTGATTCTAATTTTTGATTTGTGGTTTTTGGGATGTTTTTTCAAGGATGCTAATTTGTGGTTTCTAGGATGTTATTTCTTGATTTTTTTCCCCTCCTCCTCACCAGTTTGTCCCCCTCCATTCACGATGACTTTGTTTGTTTCTTGTTCGTTTATCCCCCTCCATTCGGTAATAACGTTTTCAATTTCTTGATCACATCTTTTTAAATTTTCTTATCTAGTCCTTTTCTTGTTTCACTTTCACATAATAATAGTTAGTGCTTAGGTATATGCTTTTTCCTTTTTTGTGGGGTTAATAGTTGCAGATAATGGAATAAGGATAAAACTACTCAATGGAGTTTTGTGGTCTGAAAGTAAAAAGGTTGATATATCAATAATTTGGGAGAAGAAAAAATTCCCCAAAGAGATTCTTCTCTCTGTGAATCTTTGTTGGGTTATTTTCTATTTTAGGTATACCTAAGTTTATATTTTTGAGTCAATCTTAAGTCTTTTTACACTTATAAGAACACAACACTTATTTACTGAAAAAGATATTAAGATAGATGAAAATGTCAGTGGTTTTAGTGACAATGATTCACCCTAGTTTTTGAACATTAGAAGAATCTTGTGTGTAACATCCCGTTACCCATGTTAAGGCAAAAACAGTAAATGAGAGAAATTGATGAAAAATTAGAAAACATATTTCATGCTCATGCATAAAATGGCATATACATACACATAAATAGTGAAAATTTTTGCACATGCAACTAGTTGTACATGTATTTATGAATAATTCCAGGTATAATTGTTTATAAATGTGGTTATGTGAGAATTTTGAATTTATAGTATAAAAAAATCGATATGGAGAATATATGTATTGATTTAGAAATTTTGGTAAATTTTGGGAAAATGTTTTGAAAATATTGAGTATTCTTGGACTAGGAAAAATGCCACTTGGCAAGTAAATTGATGAATGGATATAGAAATAAAAGTTTAATAATATTGAAGAAATTTCATTGATGACTTTAGAATTTTTAAGATTAGGGTCAATTAGAGCAAAATTTGGAGTTTGATTGAACTAGTTAAGTGAGAACCTAGTTAAAGCTTTAGGAATTGGAAAAATGGGCAAGTGACAAGCCAAGTTTTAAAGCTATGTTTCTTTTAATCTTGAAAGACAAAGGCAATGTTTGTCTTTTCTTAAAAATATCTTCTTCGTAGCTTTCTTCTTCTTCATATTTCTTCCTTACATAGAGTTTTTCATCAAACTCCTTCCAAGAGTTAACCTTGTTATTTCTTATCCCACACCATCTTCCACTTTGCTAATTGTTTCTTCTACCCTAAGAAAAACCAGAAGTTGGTCAGCTTACACAGTAAATACGTGATTCTTGCATGGAGTTAGGGCTTAAAGATAGTTGAAGCTTTTGGAGTTTTTAACAAGTAATGAATAAACCCTTTAGAGTTGTGGATTCATGAAATACTTTTGATGAATTATTGTCATATGCATGGAAAATGATGTTTATGTGTATATAATCATGAACACTGTGGATGAGATAAAAAATTTGGTTGTAGTGTTAATTTAGTTTTGGTGGAGTATTAGTAATCAGGTGATGTGGAAATGGTTTTAGAGTTGAAATAGAAATGAAATGGTGAATAAGATGAGTAGAGAAAATTAAAGTGTGAAAAGGTGATATACTTTGTTTTTTGGTTTTCTTCACTGTGCATGTACATATATATATGCATGTGTATACGTGAGCAGATGGAAGCTTTAGGGATCACCAAGAAAATGATGTTTGAGTTGAAGAGCAATTGTAAAGTGATAGTTTCAGATGAGAATGAGTGTTTAAATGAAAGTTAGAAGAAAAATAGAGAATATAAAAAGATGATATTATGATATACTCTGTTTCTGTTCATTGTGAATATGTATATATTTATATGAGTGTACATGAATATGTGAGAGTTTAGAGATAACCAAAAGAATGGTTTTTGAGCTGAAAAACAATTGAAAGATGATGGTCTAAAGTGAGAAAGATTGTATAAATGATAGTTAGAGGAAGAGAATTAAGAAAATGTTGAGAATGTAAAATGCAGAATATGAAGAGTGAATAATTGATATTTGGTTTTTGGATGATTTTGAGATTTTTGAGTAAACTAGTATATTTAAGAGTACTGTGAAATTTATGGTGAATGAGTTGATTGAAATGGAGTAGAAATGACTAGAATGAAAATTGAAGTGTTGGATTTTGGAAAATGGAAGCTTGAAAATTTTTCTGGGAATGAATAGTGACAGTGTTAAAATTTTGATATGAAACTTTCATGAATTTATTGGACCAATCTAGATAACGTTTACAAAATTTGGAGTTTTGGATCAAAAGTTATGGAGTTTAGAAGTTTAGATGTCGGTGAAGAAGAAGAAATGGAAAAGCATCATCATGCTAAGACTTTAGGCCAAAAGCACTGTCGTGCAAAAGCATGAGAGTGATTTTGAGGGTTAGTCAAAAATCATCGTCGTACAAAAGCATGACGGTGACTTTGGAGGTTGGATAGCAAAAATCACTGTCGTGCAATTGCACGATAGCGACTTTGAAGTTTTGAGAGACTGATAAACATCTGATAGTTTTTTGGCTATAACTTCTCATCCGACTTCTAAATGACTTGATTCTTAAGCCATTAGATTCTTAAGATATTTTTCTACCTCCCCATAAAATTTTGTAGCATTTTGAATTGAATTGAGAAATACTGATTGAACGAAAGTGAGAGAATCTATTGGCATGATGTGAACTGGTGTTGTTTTACTGAACACCCCTCAGTATTTTGATTATATCTAGATCTATAAGATTTCAAATGAGATGATTTTTAATTTGGAGTAACCTAAAGATATAAGCATACAAATTGTTTCAAGAAGTCAATTTTTTATTCTTTCTCTAAGATATTGAATTTCTGGATGGAATTTGTACATAGTACATTGTTATTGAATATGAATAACTCGATAATGTTTGAGGCATATCTTCCAAATTACTGAACCAAATTGAGTGATTTTGATATCAATGGAAAGATAAGACATAGAGGAAAACTTTTTTAGAAGAGAGTATGACCAAATTACCTCATTTTCACTTTCTTATTGAGCGTAAACAATAGACCCGAAAGGGGTATTCTGGAAAAATCTAACGTGATTCAATGAGAAATGAATTGTGATGATTTTAATGGTTTTAGTGAGGCATAAACCTAAGTATTAATAATACTTAGATGAGTTTTGATATGGAAATGATTTTGTGATGGAATGAAAGGAAAGATACCCAGGATTGTCATGAACATGCATTGTACATAATTCATTTCATTCATGTGCATTGTTAAACACTTATAATTGTGCAATTGTGATATATGTGTATGTTATTTAATTTAGAGGAGCAATTGGAATGTCAACCTCCAGATGTTGATGGACCATTTAGGCAATAGCATTTTGGAGCATACTGTGAGTAGACCTAGATGGTCTTACCTTATTGTTTGTTTCGTTTATGTTATGACTTGAGTGATTATGAATGAGATGTGAATTGATTGTGTGATTTCGGACAATGAAGGTCTGAGGTTTATGATGCTTGAATGTAATATTGAAGTGCTAATTGTATATGAATGTGATAAACTAAATGCTTTATGACATCAATGTTTGATCACAAAGTGTTTCTCAATATAAATGTTGAATACCAGACTAAGGTCCAACGATATGCGAAAGTGAATAAGTGATCATATGTGATTGATGCATTTCATTTCATGAATGCATGAAACATAATGACAGTTGTGAACAGAGTAGCCACCGATCAGAGCTTAAAGCTCAACGAGTGAAAAAGAGCCTCGAGCTCAAATATGATTCAGAACCTCAGGCTCAACGTTTAATGAGCCCTATATGAGACAGTTTAGGCACTCAGTCACAACAAAATAATAAATGAAAAGTGGCTCTTATACACACTGCATATGTATAATATGAATGATTAAATTGTATTGCTTGTGAAATGTGAAATGTTGTGAATGTGATTTATATGTTATGTGACTGAGTGAGCCATCGATGATAGTCACTCATTGAGTTCGCAAAACTTACCCAATATTTGTAATTATTTTTCAGGTTTGAAGAGTACCCTGTTAGACAAACGGGAGTATGCCTACAGCATGTAAGTAAGAGATAGAGGTCAGGATCAGTTTGCGTCTGCATTATACTTTTTTCCTTTTTGTATTGAATTGTATAATTTTCGCAATTTTTGTATCAAATAATGTATTCAGGAACTTTTGCACAATATGTATACAAATGTATTTATGTTGTAATGTAAAGATGTTATGAGTTATGTATTGATTGTTTGCTATGATTCAAAATGTTTATGAAATAAAGCGGACCCAAATTGATTACTGATTTTCACATATTTAATTGTATAAAACAAAATTGTACTGAGTTTTGACAGTTTCAGTACCCTAGCACGTCCCCCTCGCGGGATACGGACTCTAATATCACCTAAGATGTCGGGTTCAGGTCTTGTAGGAGTGAGGTGCTACACTGTGAATCTAGAATTTTTGTCAAAAGGTGATCTGAGATGTCTAACTATTATTTCTCATCAAATTTGATTTATAATTCAACTCCTAAAACAGTCATCTTGCTTTATAATGAACAATAATTAAAGCTTAGGTAATTTATCTCCTTCTACCAAACTTGTTAAGATGTTGTGAAAAGCAAAGCTATATTAAGTCAAAATGACTTTACAATTAATTTTGATGAAGACTAAATAATAATGCAGATAGAAAAATGAGACGGAAGCAGAAAGAAAAATGAGATGATAAAAATGAGACGGAAGCAAAAAGAAAAATGAGACGAAAGCATAAAATAAAATGAGACGACAAAAATGAGACGAAGCAAAGTCGAAAATGAGATGGAAGAAAATGAGATGAAAGAATCGAAGATGAAGACTCGATACCACGTCAGATGATCATTCAATTTGAGTAAGTTACAGAACTCAACTGAATAACTGTTTCTTCAAAGATCAAGAAACAAGAAGAAAGAAGCAATTATCAAGAAGCGGTTGAAGACGAAGGCTATAAATACTAGTAAGAGTCGAAGACTGAAAAAGTTAGTGATTTAAAAAAAAAGGCTAGAGATTCAAAAGATAGGAATTTTATTCATTGTGCTAAACTTAGAGCTACCATTATCTGTAACAAAGCTCGAAACATCTTTCAATAGAAGGAAGAAAAGCTGATAGCCTGAAGAGGCTAAGTCAGAAAAGAATACTTGTTGTAAGAGACCTGAAAAGGCTCGTTGAAAAGAATACTTGTATCTTTGAGAAGTATAGTGAAATCTCAGAAAGGATTCTGAGGACTGGACGTAGCCCACGGTTTGGGGTGAACCAGTATAAAACTGTTGTGTCGATTCTTACTCTCAACTCTCAACTTTTAATTTCTTTTGTTGATACAAATACTTAGAAGCAAATTGCAATACTTCATAATACTGTTTTTCAATCGCTTGAGAAAGCAAGTTTTTTTAAAAGAAGTTTGTTTAAAAGGGGATTGTATTCAAAAACGGATACACAATTCAAACCCCCTTTTGTGCGTTTTGTATATCAAATATTAAGTCTATACTAACGTGTGATTCACTTCAATTGGTATCAGATATCGGTGTCCAAAAACCACCGTAATAAAGTATGGATAAAGATCCATGGCAGAGTCACACATATATATAGTTGAAGGTGCCTCCGTCACTAGACCTCCTGTGTTCAATGGAGAAGTCTATCATTACTGGAAAGACAGGATGCGGCTCTTCATTGAATCTACTCATATCAACCTTTGGGAGATAATAAAAAATGGACCGTATACACTGGTAGATGAAGAAGGAAATGTTGTTCCATGAATCAGATGGTTTGCAAAACAGGACGATTCACGAAATGGCAAGGACTATGCTATGTAAGATGGATCTTCCTAAGTACTTCTGGGCAGAAGCTGTGAATACAACTTGTTATATTCAAACTAGAATACTTCTGCGACCTCTATTGAAAAAAACTCCATATAAGTTATGGAATGGAAGGAAACCTAATATATTCTACTTCCATTCATTTGGTTGCAAGTGCTCTATATTAAATACAAAAGAAATTTTGGATAAATTCGATTCTAAGATTTATTCTGGAATTTTTCTAGGTTATTCTCTATCATCGAAAGCTTATACGTTTTACAATCTTACCTCTAAGATTGTTGAGAAAACTATTCATGTCAAGTTTGATGATAGTTCTCAACCAAGTAAAAGAGATGATACTGATAATGAAACCTTATCAGTACCTTTGGTTGATAGTGAAAAAATATCACCATCAGATACTCCCTTAGACAAAGTTGAAGATATTCCTGAGAATCTTGATTTGAAAAGAGATTGGAAGTATAAGAGTTCTCATCTAGAAGAGTTGATTATAAGAGAGATTTCAGAAGGTGTGCGAACTAGGACCAAATTTAGAAGAGAAGCAAATATAGTGTTTATTTCTGAAATAGAGCCTAAGAAAATTGATGAAGCTCTTCAAGATGAAGCTTAGATTTTAGCTATGCAAGAGGAGCTGAACCAGTTTACTAGGAATAAAGTTTGGTCCTTAGTTCCCAAACCATCGAAAAAGTCCATCATAAGAATTAGATGGGTTTTTAAGAATAAGCTAGATGAATCAGGAAGAGTGAGTCGTAACAAAGCAAGATTAGTAGCACAAGACTATAACCAGCAAGAAGGAATAGACTACAATGAGACTTATGCTCCTATAGCAAGACTAGAAGCTATTAGGATTTTGCTTGCATATGTTGTTTGTCATGACTAAAGCTATTTCAAATGGACGTGAAGAGTGCTTTTTTAAATGGCTTTATAGATGAAGAAGTTTATGTGAAGCAACCTCTGGGTTTCGAGGATTTCAAGAAATCGGATCATATCTATAGACTTTATAAGGTTTTGTATGGCTTAAAACAAGCTCCTAGAGCTTGGTCTGATCGTCTGAGTTCTTTCCTTATTAAAAATAAGTTCAGTAGAGGTTAGGTAGATAAGACTTTATTTAGAAAGTGCATAAAGAATGATTATATCATAGTTCAAATTTATGTTGATGATATTATCTTTGGTGTAACCTCTAAAATGTTATGTATTAGTTTTGAAAATTTGATGAAAAATGAGTTTGAGATGAGTATGATGGGTGAGTTAAAATTCTTTCTTGGATTATAAGTTAAGCAAGCCGAAGAAAGATTTTTATTCATTAACAGAAGTATGTTAAGGAATTTTTGACTAAATATGATATGGAAAAAGTAAAACTAATGTCAACTCTGATGCATCCTTCAAACCTTTTGTCCAAGGACGAAACTGGTAAGAAGGTTGACCAAACCCTGTATAGAGAGATTATTAGTTCCTTACTTTACCTTATAGCAAGCAGACCTAACATTCTGTTTAGTGTTTATTTGTGTGCAATATTTCAGGCAGATCCTCGAGAATCTCATTGCATTGCTATTAAAAGAATTTTGAGATATCTATCAGGTACTACTGATCTTTGCTTAATGTATGAAAAATGTAAAGATTTCAGGTTAATTGGCTATTGTGATGCGGATTATGTCGGAGATAGGATTGATAGAAAAAGTACAAGTGGAGGATGTCACTTCCTTGGCCACAACTTAGTTTCATGGTCAAGTAAGAGGCAAAGCTCAATTGCTCTATCAGCTGCAGAAGTGGAGTATATATCTGTCACAAGTTGCTGAATCACAGACATTGTGGATTAAGTACCAAACTAGATGACTATTCAATACAAGAAGAAGAAATCCCAATCTACTGTGACAACACAAGTGCCATCAACCTATCGAAGAACCCTATATAACACTCGAGAGTTAAACATATCAAAGTAAGACATCATTTTCTACTAGACTACGTTCAGAGGAAGATCGTAAGACTTTAGTTTGTTTGAGACAAACTATCAGTGGGCGAACATCTTCACTAAGCCATTAAGTGAAAAAAGATTCAAAAAAATCAAACGAAACCTTAACATGGTTATACTAAGTGATCAACTGTCTGACACGTCATGACCCAGATAAAAAGGTCGAAAGAGTTAACGGTAACAGTAACAATGAGTTACAACTGGTAACGTCTATTATAAGAAAGTTTTGGAGGGAAAGTTTCTCATAGCCTTGAGAATGCCACCTCTTCTAGAACACTCTTAACATACCCTGACATCGACCTTTGACGAACCCTCATCAAAACCTCTTCATTACTCTGTATCAAACCTTCCTTGTTTACACTCCCAACCTCAGAAACCGACTTCACATCTTTGAAAAATACTTCAGTGAATTCAGTTCATTGTTAACTATAGAAACAAATGGAGCCAGCTATGACAAGTGGAAGACTTGTTGATTTTGAGTCCTTGAAGCAGGACAAGATGGATATTAAACCAGAGATTGTGGCAACCGAGTGGAGGAATTTCTTTCGAGTTCGAGAGACAGTCTACATAAATGAAGTGTATGACTTCTGGAAAAATATGGAAGTGGTAGACGATACTCTTGTATCTATGGTGGATAGATTATCGATTACAGTGACAATGAAGATAATCGAGAAGATCACTAAGTTTCCATATGGTGGAGAGAAGCTCACAAATAAAGCTAGATGGATGACGCAACCTAGCGTGAAGGAGACTCAGATCAATCGACAATTATATGGAAGCAATGATCCAAAGGAGAAGAAGGCTACACTCACTTCTTTTCCATTGTGTTTTACCAAGAACAAGATCAAGGCATTTGGTAATAATGCTAGATAAACAATGCTTATTTCATCTACTCAATCGCCAGCCTATAAATCTACCATTCTTTATTTTCCATTATATGGAAAAGACTAAGAAAGACTCGACCGGCCTACCATATGGAATGATGCTGACAAGAATATTCAGAGACTCTAGAGTCCTTCTGGAGAGAGGAAACATGATGAAGCTGAATATCAAAAGCGTCATCAATTCTACAACAATTGGTAGAATGGGCTTGAAGAATCTGGAGAAAGAAGAAGTAGATTCTAAGACGAAAGCAAGGATTGAGGGGAGCATGCTGTTAAGGTAAGTTTGAATAAAAAAGAATCTCCCTCAAGAAAATCAAAATCTCAATCCATTGAGAGAATGCCTGCAGAAGGAGAAAAGAAATCGTCAGATAAATCAATAAAGGGAAAGGCTATTTCTCATAAAGAAGGAAGCCAGGTGCAATATAGGGAGAAAGTGACCTTAAAAAGAAAGGGAGAAATACTCTTTTCGGAGAGACCGAAGCAAACAAAAAGGTCGGCTAGAGTTCGTACCCTGCGTCAACAAGAGGAAAAGAAAGGGAAAGAGTTAGACTTATGGTGGAGACTCTGAGAAGAAAACACCTCAGGCAACAAGATCTTTAGTTTCAATTTTGAAAGAAGATTCAGCAAAAGTGGCTAAAAAGACTGAGATTAAGAGAAAATTGAAATTTGAGAAAGAGAAACCTCAATCTCAATAGACTTCTATACTGATTAAAGAAAATAAAAAGGCAAAAAATCAGAAAGAATAAGAGCACTCCTACTGCTATTCAGAAGAAGAAGAAGAAGCTAGTTAAACACAGTCCAACACAGGTCAATACCTCTCACCGTTAAGAAAAGAGGACTTGAGAGTCAAGATTATTGAAAAAAGCCAACCTGTCAGGAGTAGCAACTCTATAATCATCAAAGAAATCCGAAAAAGGTCAGCCAAGACACAATTACAACCAATCTTGGTAAATAGTAGTACAATGCATCTGTTGAGTGATGACGAGAAAAGTATGTATGATTTTCAGAGGGATGAAGGAACCAAACCATACCCCACACAGATGACAAGGCAGAAGTACACTATTTTACTAATCACAAAGAGAAATGTGATCAAGGTTGTGCCTGACATTCAACCCAAACCTTACATTGTTCGTAATGAGGAAAAAGGGAAGAAGAAACTGTATCCTGAAGGGATAACAAGTGATCTTACAGAAGAACGGATCGAAGCTACAGTGAGAAACATTGATGAAGCATGCTATACAGTCCAATAGAAAGGAACCTATATTTCCCACTACATTTTGAAAGCATTAGGAAGCAATTGTTGTCAGCAAACCACTGAAGACTCTTCTCAGGTTGTTGGAAGACTTACATAAGGGCATTACAGATCCATTATGATTGGAGACTTAAGCTACTCAATAAAGTCACCCGTGCATCTCATTATTCACATTAGACCCTTGACAACTATGTCTTCAATTGGAAGACAAGTTAGACGACTAACCAGTCCTGATGATCTTGATCTTCCGGAGCCGAACTTATTTGTCAAACCTCCTACCCTTACAATAACTGAACTAGGTGTCATATCTTTAGATGTATATACTACGACCATTGGTCTTGAAGTAGTACAACAAAAGCATGATGAATACATTGAAGATAAAGTTGATAATCTGTGTGCTTCTGTGGGTGACTTGCATAAAGAAGTAGAGTATATTCGACAAGATCTCAAGTCACTCTGCATTGAAATGAGTGAATGTTTTTTAAAGTTATGAAGCATCTGCAGTTATGATCTTTTTGATCAATAACAAATAGGAGGAAAAAGGAGAAAGGAGAAAAGGAGAAATAACAAAGATAGGGGAGAACAAAAAGAGAAGAGAAGAACAAGAGAAGAAGATTTTGGCTACAATTTTTTATGATTATTTGTTATCATCAAAAAAGGGGAGATTGTTAAGTCAAAATGACTTTATGGTTAATTTTGATGACGACCAAAAAATAATGCAAATAGAAAAATGAGACGATAGAAATGAGACGAAAACATAAATCAAAATGAGACGATAGAAATAAGATGGAAGAAATTGAAACGAAAGAATCGAAGACGAAGACCCAATACCATGTCAAATGATCATTCAGTTTGAGTAAGTTATAGAACTCAACTGAATAACTATTTCTTTAAATATCAAGAAACAAGAAGAAAGAAGTAGTTATCAAGAAGTGGTTGAAAACGAAGGCTATAAATTCTAGTCGGAGTCGAAGACTGAAAAAGTTAGTGATTTTCAAAAAAGGCTAGAGATTCAAAAGCTAGAAATTTTATTCACTATGCTAAACTTAGAGCTACTGTTGTCTGTAACAAAGCTCGAAACATCTTTTAATAGAAGGAAGAAAAGCTGATAGCCTGAAGAGGCTAAGTCAAAAAAGAATACTTGTTGTAAGAGACCTGAAGAGGCTC
>JANTNU010000234.1:36263018-36280352 GCA_024752395.1 Erythroxylum havanense
TTGAATTGACTTTTGAATTGGGAAAGAGGCAACATGCCTTGCATCAATGTGATACTGCTTTGTAATCTTTCTGAATACGCTATTGTGAAAATCTGTAAATTGTTATATGACATTCATAAAGTATTACTGTGATAATATGTACGCTATCTGCGTAATGCATGAGTTGAGTGAACCATTGATGATGGTTTCTCACTGAATTCGCAAAACTCACCCAAAATTTGCAACTATTTTTCAGGATTTGAATAGTACCCTGTTAGACAAACGAGAGTATGCCTACTGTATGCAAGTCAGAGATTGAGGTCGGGATCAGTTCACGTCTGCATTAGTGTCGTTCTGTCTTGTGTAAATTTGTATTTCTACAATTTCTACAGAATAATACTGTTATTGCAGAGGGCCCCAATTGGTAAATGTTGTATTTATAATGTGATTACTGAAAGTGTTCAGGATTAGCATTGGGCCCAGTTTTGGCTATGGATTTTTGTGCATGAAATGATTAAATACTGCTGAGTGCCTTTTAATGACTGAAATTGTGTTGTGATCGAAAATGATTTCGTATTAAAGTGGGCACAAATCGTTTACTGAATTCCGCGCATACAATTGTTTTCAAAAATAAAAATGTCTTACTGAGTTTTTGAACTGTTTTGACTGCTCTAGTATACCACCCTTGTGAGGCACGGGCTCGGATATCACCCTCGATGTCGAGTTTGGGTCTTGCGGGAGTGGGATGCTACAAAAAGCTCTACTGGTATAAGCTCAACCAAACAAAGACTTTTTCTTGAGCTTTAATCACTTTTGACAATAAAACAAAGAAGAAATAATTAAAGACTTTTGCCTTCGAGGGTGGTTAAAAGAGGGCTCTCAAAAAATGTCAAGAATATAAATTTTAAAATAGTTTATAAATGTATGATATATTTTTTCTTATAAGATATTTTTTGAGATAGAGTTAGGCCCAAATTTATTACACTATCAAAGTCTAAACTTGTTTCAATAGCTAGGAGCGATGCTCGACTTGTTGTAACTCTTTGCCTAATATGTACATCAGATGTCCAACTTTATTCTTGGCTGAGGGGTGCGTTAAGAATCTCATATTAAATAAGTAAAAATATTAATATAGTTTATAAATATATAGCAAACTTTCTCTCGCAAGGTTTTTTTTTGGGTGAAGTTATACTCAAATTTATCAAAAAAATCTTTAAATACTTAAAAATATTGAGTTGGATGGCATGAATTTCTTCTAAAATTCTATATTTTTTAAATTTCGAAAATCTAAGCTCCCAAACAAATACTTGATCAATTATTATTTAGTTATTAAAAAAAGAATTTTAGTGTGTTTTTTTACCACATTTTGACTACGTTGCCATATCCACGAAAATCACAGGTATGTCAAATTGTGTTCATATATGCTACGTTTGGTTACGGTCTCTCATATGCAGAGACGGAATGAAACAAAAATTTAGAGACAGAACAGAACAAAAATTAGAGACAGTGAGGTGTTTGGTTGTGATGGACAAAACAGATAAAACTATCTCCGTCTCGATGATATAAATGTATTTGGTTGTAGTTAACAGAACATAAAAACAATGTCAATGACTAAAATATCTCTGCAGTATAATATGATTAAAAATATGTAATTCAGTTATTATGTTAAAACGAATGATTTATATTAGTAAAAAAGTTAACAAATAATAATAACAATAACAATAAGAAATTAATTTCGTATAATAATAATAATAATAATAATAATAATAATAATAATAATAATAAATAGAAGAAGAAGGGAAAGAAAATTAATAATAATAAGGAATTTAATAATCACAATAATAATAAGAAAATTAATTTTGTATTATTATTATTATTATTATTATTATTATTATTATTATTATTATTATTATTATTATTACAAAATTTATAATAATTATTATTATTAATAAAAATAATTGATAATAATAATAATAAGATAATTAATTTTGTATAATAAAATTAATAATATCAATAATAAAAAGAATAATAATAAGTAAAAATTTTGTAAAAAAGAATTAATAATATTAATAACAATAATTAATAATAATAATTAATAATAAGTACAAAATTTATAATATTTAATTAATAATAATGATAATAATAAATTAATGATGATGATGATGATAATAATCATAATAATAATAATAAGATAATTAATTTCGTATAATAAAATTAATAATAATAATAATAAGTTCAAAATTTATAATTAATAATAATAATAATAATAATAATAATAATAACAATAATTAATAATAATAAGCTCAAAATTTATAATAATAAATAATAACAATAATTAATAATAATAATAATAATAGTGTGAATGATGAGTTTAATAATATAATTAAGAATAAAAAATTGCTTATATAAAGAGAGAAATATTTCTGAAAATTACTTTTGTATTTTATTTCGGAGAAGAAGACAAGAAATCTTGTACCACATTCTTAGAAAGAACAAAAATTTATGTCCCTATACTCTAAAATCAGGACAAAAATATGTGAAAATAGCAAATAAATATTACCAAGCACAAAATTTTTATATCCCTGTCATTTGTCTCCACCTGTAAAGATACGAGCCAAATGCTGCTATAAAGAACAATGATAAGACAAATTTCAGGGTCCTGACACCTAAAGTAATCGGAGTCATAAGTTGATCACATCGAAATGGATTTAACAGCCGAGATTCAGCCAAATTTGAAGATGGGCTTCCTTAAGAGTGTAAGTACAACCAATGATTCATTAGTATCTCCAAAAGGCTTATGGGCCTCCATATTCAAAGCTAATGCCACAGGCTTTCATCATATCCTTATCTCCATTCTATTCAATTTTGCCTAAAACCAAACAAAATGGAAGTCAATGTAAACAGCACACTCTGTTTGATTGATATCTCATTAGACAATAGATTAATTGTTCAACGAAATTTAGGCATTCTCTTCATTATATTATTACGATGATGATGATGATGATGACGACAACGACGACGACAACGATGATGATATTTGAATTGATATTATACTCAAAAACCCAAAATTATTTGCACGGCTCCATCTTTGTATAACCTCGAGAGTACATGAATCCACCTCTTACAATTATAGGGATTTGGAGCTTTGACAATACGTAGAAACAGCCATGCATACCATGGAAAATAAGGAAAAAAGGTAAAAGATCTTCTCTTGTATAAATGACACTAAAAGTTGTATCTACCGGGATATGCATTGGTAAGCTGTCTCAGAGCAGGGCTCACCAGAGAAACTAGAAATATCAGTTTCAGGACTAGAATATTTGAAGTCAATGTGACAATCAAACATGGTAATTGGGTGGTGAAATCTGTACTCTGCCACCGTTTCTGAACTACTGAATCAACCTTTCTTTTTGTTTTTCTTGTCCAGTTGGTGATCTGTTGCAAAGAGTTTTCATTCTTCTTATGACTACTTTTTGCTTTGACTTCCCAGCAAAGTTTGTACTCTCAGACTTTACAGAATGATAATGCTCTAAAAGTGAGCTTGTACCCATTTTTCTTGTGGGTAATTGGATCAAATGAGATGATAAACTTGCTGGCTCCCAACGTCTGTTGATATGGTACTTGAGCTTTGGATCATCTCATGTCCATTTTTGTAATTAAATTTCCATTCAATTATTTGAAGTCACTGCAAGAGCAATCAAACATTGTTGATTGTGCTAACGTGGGTTATGAGCTGATATCAACTACTAATAATACATAATTAAGAGAACTAATCCTCCAAGAAAGCTTCAAGCCTTTTACTATTGGCCAAACTAGATTTTCTACTTTTAAAGTGTGATTATCAATAATCTTGTTCACTTTCTTCCCTTGTTTTTGCTATCTTTGTGGGATCCATTCTCTTTTGTTGTTTCTCCAATACATCCTACTTTGGTTTTCTATCCCACTTTAATTAGATTATAACACATTGATACACCCAACTTCCACCAAAGCAAATTTGCCAAAATTGACATCCATGACAATTAAGTCGTTAATATGAGATACCATTGTAGGACCTAATTACCATTAACATTAAATTGTTTTTTATATGTTATAAATCACTCTTTTTGATATATATAAAAATAATTTAACCGATACGCCCTCCGATTCATAATAAGAATCGTTTTAGATACATTTTAATTATTTAAAATAAGTGTCATTCTTGACTTTGTATGCATGTTTATAATTTTTCTTCCAAAATTAACCTTTCATTTCTCTTTCATCTTAATTAACAAGGGTATATCTATAATTTCATTAGCTTTCTTAATAAATGTGTATTTTTCGAAAACGACACTTATTATGAATCAGAGAGAATATTAACCATATTAAACTAAAATTACAAAATAATAATAATAATAGCTTTCAAGTAATTTTTTAAAAAAATATTTGACTGTATGCACCCAATAAGCCACCAAAACCAACCTGGAAGAACCCAAAATCACATTAATGAGAAAGAGATGTATGGAGATGCCAATTGACGATGAAGATAAGTATGGAGATGCATTACACACAGCTAAAGAAGGAGGAGGGTGCGTTTTAATATGGATTTGTCTCATGCATTGGCAGTTCATTCTCTCTATTCAGACGCCCTTTGCGTTCTTAAAAGGGGCAGAGACGCTTTTCTAACCAAAAGCTGCTAAGGGCTTTTACTCCCATCACTCATGGCTATGTTGTGTGGGCCAATCCTGCCCCTATTAAGTGGGGCCCACCTCTGCTCCCAACCCAGGTTTCACATGTATACAAAATCTTCCCATTTACTCTCTCTTTTCCCTTTTTTTTTAATGTCAATATTTTAAATTATAAATACAATGGTAATATTTATTATTGCAATTTATTATATATTTTAAAACAATTATGTTTGTATCATCTTTAATTATGCTTATCTCCATTTTAAATTTTGAAGTACACAAAATCAGCTGATTACTTCAAACACTATTGTAGAAGAGCTTTTTACTTTTTACCAATGGAATTAAATAAATTTAATGGTTATTTGACAAAGTCAATCAACTGATGTTAGTCAATCAACTAATTTTTAACTTATCAACTATGACCTAAGTTTTTCAAATTTTGCTTGCCTAATCCTAATGAGATTGAAAATTACACATGATGGAGCACCAAGTCAAATCTTGAGATTTAGATTACAGAACCTCCGGCGAAGCTGTGGAGAAGAAGGTTTAAGATAGTGGGACCCCTGTGTATCCTTTTGCTTACAGCCTGGAGGTGTGACCCACCTTGACCAACTTTTTGTAGGAAATCCCAGCTACAGAATTTGTTGGGTCCCATCTTAACCCAGTATAGGAGACTAATGGTAGTTTTTATTTATTATGACAAAATGCAATAACTAATACAACCGTGCTCAACCCCATAATAATGGTATATCCGAACTGTTTAATCAGAATTGGTCTATTATTTATCGACATATACATTAAAAAAGTAGTAAATGTACTGACTGACTTATTATTCATGCTGAATATTCTGTTATTAGTGTTACATATTTTGATATTATATATATTGGCTGCTTACATATCCTATTTGAGGATATGATGAGAATCTGTTTCTTCGGACTTATTTTATAACATGTTTCATTTGTTTCTTTTTAATTAAAAAAACAAATTTGAAATAAAATAAACTATTAAAAAGATCGAAATAAGCCAAACTTTTTAAAAATGAAAAAAGAGAAAATCATAGCCATATTGAAGAAAAAGGAAGCCGGGGGACAGCATGTGGTTAACAGGATTGGAAATCAAAAATCAAGTAGGTCATTACAAACTTGTCTTTTTCCGTTCAAGGCCGCGTTTGGATTCCTCATTCAGAAGCAGGAGAGGCACGTCACTTAATTGTATTACACAGTTGATTCCCCCCAAACAAGCACCCTCTGTCTCTCTCTTCGTAACTTGCTTTGGTTCCGGTGGTCCCGGACAAACTCCTAGGTGATGTGACATGCCCATCAAATCAAGATCTTTGCTCCATCCCCACCTCCTCCTACGCTCTCGCTACAGATGTACGGTCCTCGTTCATTCCCTCTCACCCATCCCTTACCTCATGCCCACGTCATCATCTCAAATATTTCTGATGCCATTTTTATGTTTTGTATCCACGTGGTTTTAAAAAAATACACACTTGTTAAGAGAGTTAATGAAATGTTTGATATACCTTATTAATTGTATGTTGAATTGCCTTGAAAATATAATTTGTATAATTAGAATGTGGAAGAAATTAAAAGATAATTTTGAAAACAAAATTATAAATATGCATGAAAAATTATGAACGACACTTATTTCGAACAATTAAAATTTCTTTAAAACGACACTTATTTTAAATAGGAGAGAATAATAAATACTTTGTAGGGGCTCTTTCGTCATACAACAAGAATAATGAAAGCCATTATCATGCTTAAGCCTTTATATCTATCATAGGCATGATGAGTAGGAAACTATGAGCCATTCGTTCTCGTGGAGGGATGATTGATGAGAATAATTGAGAGATCATTGGGTATTCATCTCAAGCAGTACTCATTCCGCTTTGACCCAAAAGCCACCATAAATTTTGTAATAAAATAGTAATTATATAATTAAGTTCTTTACAAATAATTCCAAAAACATTATTAATTAACCTATACATATATTTTTAATTAATTTAGAATCAAGCTAACAAAATCTCTCATTACCCTTTAATTTTTGCATTAACTAATAACCAAAAGGTTGGGCGATTTTCTTTCTCTCTCTTTACTTTTTCCTCTCTAATGCAACGACAAGATTAGAGGAAGGCTGTATGGACTATGGAGGCGGTAGTTGTGGTTGGAGCGGAGTCTGCGCCATTGATGGTGTAATCTATGGTGGCTGTGCATCCGGTGCCGACGATCTTGGCCGCTTAGCCAACTGCTGAGCTCCCGCTTGATGACTTGAGCCAGGATTCTCGGAGCGAGTGTCGCAGCTTCCACAAGCGGCGGCGTCCAGCACACCTACGGGGCTAGACGGCGACGCGGGAAGCGGCTCAGCCATCGGGACCTTGAGCCGAGCCGAGGGGCACGTATCGATCAGGTACTCCTCCATTAGTTGGTGACAGCTTCTCACCATTTCCTTTGCAATAAAAACCAAAAAGGAGAGAAAGGAAAAAGAGGAGAACATAAAAATTTTTAGGACACAGATTTCAATACTTCTCAAATCTTCGAAACTCTCGAAAGTGTAAATAAATATTTATAAAACTATCCCCGAAAATTTCAAATATTCCACATCCAGACCACAGAGACAAAGAATGTGTTATGCAATGTACTTTTTTCGCTCGGTCGTTGAACGAATTGTAGTACTCCCCGTCACCTCCGGTCGGCGTTGCATCAAGTCTCTCCCCGGCGGCGCATAGGACGGCCGCCTCTGCCAACGTCGACGGCGAAAAACCCAAGAAATCAATCACTGTAAAAGTCAACAGAAACACGCAAGTTGAAATTCTTGTCCAATTACGATAACATGATTGAAAATGAAGATCGCGTTAAGCTTGGAGTCTGGTTTTTTTGGCGGGGAATCATACAACATTATAACTTTACCGCGAGTGGTGCTTAGTATGAGAGCGGAGGAAAATTCAAAGATCCGACTGAAGTCGCAAGATGGAAGCTTGGAGATAAAATAATGGAGGTAGTCAAATGGAGTAACGGAGCGAAGTCTCCAGTTGAGATTGACCATAACCCAAAGCTCCATTCTTTGAACAGTTTTTGGCTCGAAAACAAAACCAGGTTCAAGCACTTGAAGGTTCACCAACAGTGGGACGTGGGTTTCCTCCATTTTCGCTGCTAAAGACAAGCAGGCCACCGAAAGTAGCTGAAACGGCCACCCATTGACCTGCAATTGTCCTAGAGTGTTAGGACTTTACCAAATAATAACAGTAATGACACTAACAAAATAAGATAACGTTTTCTGAAGCAAAGACTTTCAGTTTCCCGCAAAATCCGATATTCTTCACGAAAAAGATGACATCTTCGACGTTTCAGTAAGAAAACAGCAGTGTAGTTAGAAAAGCGATATTTTCCGGGAAAACTAGGCAATTTCGCGGAAAATATGCAGCAAGTAAGAGGGGTATAAATCTTTACCGGGAAAGAATGAGAAGAAAGGAAGCGATCGAAATAGTTGACAGAAAGCATAGCCGTTACTGGCCTAAAACGATAATAACCATGCACCTGCATTTCACCAATTATCACAAACTCAATACACAAACTAAAAGATTCATTTTTTACACAGCTACCTTGATGGGCACGCATATTTATACCTTGAGGATCCAATTAATGGAATCCTGACGAGCAGTTACGTCGACGGAGCGGTTTCGGCAACGGTGGAGATAATCAGACTGAGGCATGAAGTGGGGTTCAGAGTCAATAAGGTTGGTTATGTAGGTTTCGTCCGTCTGCGGCAGAAAACCGCTGGAGAACGAGGATTGGGGTTGATCACTGACCCAGGAGTCGTCGGTATTGGATGGGACCACCTCACTGGCGTCCTCGCCGCAGTAGAGACCGTTGGTGGGGGAGGAAGAGGGCTCCGGCGAAGACGACATGACGACGGGGCCGGCGGTGGTGGTGACGATGATGACGATAAGCTGCGATATGGAGATTTTCTAACGTCAGGTTAACGGCATTTGCGACGGGAGGGGTAACGGCGACAAGTTGTGTCTTCTGGTCATTTGCTTGCTTAAAACATGTCTCGTCAATCTCTGGTCTTGGTTTCTCTTTAGCTTAGTTTGTTCAACTAATGTGTGTAGCTATGTCTGTCTCTCTGTCTGTGTCTGCCTCCTAAGTCCTACCACAGCTGTTTTTGGGGATGGGGTTTATGTAGACAGGAGAAAGTGAGGCAGAGAAGAGGGTGGTGGAGTTTCCACGTGTGAGTATTGGAAGTGGTTTTTGTTTGGACCAATTGGTATCTCAGTCAATGACCTTTTGCAATGTTTTCACTTATTGGAATAAATGCAAAACTTCAATCACAATTACAACACAGTCAAAATGCTTTTCTCTACAATTACAATTACAAATCTTGACAAATTCAGTATTGTTAAACCCGTTCTATGTTAAACCATATAACTTCATAGCTTGAGATCAATTAGTAACTCAAAACAATGCATTCTTATTGAAAAAGAATTGAATGGTAAAAATGACTTACTATTTTTCTTGATGCATTCTGGCTTGATTTTGAGCACTAAGATGTACTCCTTCTAATTCATAATAAGTGTCGTTTTAGAAAAATACACGCTTATTAAGAAAGTTAATGAAATTATAGATATACCCTTGTTAATTAAGATGATAGAGAAATAAAAGGTTAATTTTGCCTTGAAATTGAGATCTGTATGATTAAGATGAGACAGAAATGAAAGGTTAACTTTGGAAGAAAAATTATAAACATGCACACAAAGTCAAGAATGACACTTATTTTAAATAATTAAAATGTATCTAAAAAGACATTTATTATGAATCGGAAGGATTATAATTGATTCTTTGTTTTTGCATGAATCGTTGGTAGCAATAGTTATCCTTCCAAAACCATTATGGGTATCAATGTTTGATACATTATAAGGACAGGATAATTAATAGCATCTCCTTTGTTAGTGCTCGGTCTGAAGTAAGGTGTCGATAGCTGAACCTGAGTCCCTAGGTTCTCGACTTTACCTTGTTTCCATACTTTTTACCCAAAACATGTCTGTAATTCTTGAAAGTACAATAATCCGAGCCTATTCTTCACAAAAGATGTTCAATTCCTGTAAGTGGCTGGAAATGATGGTAGGTCTCAGTTATGGCAGGCAAACTTGGAATTGACATTCAAAAAAAAGGAAAAAACTCTACACAAATGGGGATCCCTAGTAAGTGAACTACTGTTTGCCAATTTCTGAGTGTGCATTATTAGGCATACGAGGAGCAGTAGGTTTTGCATAGAAATGAAACAACATGCACCCCGTTTATAGATAATCCATATTCCGTAGGACATATCTTGAAGAGTAAGGGACAATTAGGAGTGCAGGTAATAATTGATAGGGCTAATCATGTACTGTACAGTGTCTTTTGCATATGTTTGCGCAGCAGTGCGATACAGATACAATGCAAAAGTTCACCATAACTGCCTCTGTACAATTTCTGAAGTTCTTGGCAATTTGTGGAAAAGGATTTAGACTTTATAAAACGCTAGCTCCTTTTAATATTGGTGGGTACTATTTATGCCCTTCATATTTTTATATGGTCGAACGGCTTAGGACTTTGGACTTTGGACCAGTGAGCTTCATGTCATATCAGAACAAATAATAAATACAAGGACTTGTATTCCAACTGGTAACCATCTCATTCATCTTTTGACAATGAAACCAATCAAGAGACCATATCTCTTAAGCCTCACATCAAATTTCAAAATGGCTCCACGAACAATAAGAGCAACTCCAATATTATGTTTCCCAAAAGCCATTGACAGCTGAAAATAGTTGGTAGTTTTGCAGAGGCAGTCACAATCTTGTGGGATAGGGAAAAAGAAAATTGCCATTTCTTGTTATATTTTTTTCTGATTCTCTTCATTGGGAGTTTGGAAACTATAATTGAACCGCGAAGACAATGTCATCTAAAAGCACATGGCTCTACAGTCTACAGCATTTGAGTTTCAATGAGCTTTTAATTTCTGACATTCAAACTGAAGGACAAAATATGATAAGTGAAAATGAAAGACAGCTCATAGGAGTCGGCAGAAACTTGCCAGTATGCAACAAGATAATATGCCAATCCAGTTTGTGTACAATTCAACCATGTATATTTTCTGCTCAGCTCAATCACACTTTAGTAGCCTTGACTAGGAACTTCTTTATATTTATTATATATCTCATGATTGTCAGGCCAAAACATAGACTGAAAATTTTTCCTTTGTCACTGTTACCTTTGACATTTAGTGTACAAGAAGCACACATGTAGAGTAAATAGATTTTGGAAGATGGAACTTTTCATCCCGTATATAAAGTTGTGTCACAAACAAGAAAGCGATGGGAAATTCAAGAAAGTGGTTGTGCATAAAGAAGGAAGATTCAAGCAATGGTTGGCATCAACTTGGGAAAGAAAAGCTAAATGCAAAACCAACTTATTGCTTACTTCGAGTTTAGCAAAGAAAAGAAGTGGGCATAGGAAGCTTGGAGCATATGCTTTTAGGCTAGTGAGGTTTTTGAGCTTTTGTATCGCCGGATTCCAAGAAACAGTGAGAAAAAATGTGTTCCATCCTCAAAGGAAAAAGAATTGACCTCCATGATTCTGTTAACTCCACAGTCACATCAAACAATTCTCACTAGTGAACAAGCATTTACAGTTCTTGGGAGATAAAATGCCATAGGCATCATGATTCAAAGGTACTGTTTTGACTGAGAAAAGCTGTAAGACAAGTCTTTTAATGCGAGTACAAATGAAGGTGGACTTGATCATCGTTGTTTATACAGTGAAGTGTCTTTTCTCTGAATTCTTATTAATCACATCAGGTATGGAACAGTATCATATCGTACTCAAATCATCGGACAACAGTTACCAGGTTGCATGATGGCCCCTGGCACAGCTAACCCATGTAAATTTCCATTAATGCAGTCAGAATTTGGTATTGTGACGAGATGGTAATATGTACAAGCGTGACATATTCGGACTCTTGCTCTCATTTTTAAGCTCTTTCAGACAAGACAAACAAGAGCTTCCAAGCTAAAATGAGGGGAAGAACCTGTTAAGGTCATAGGGCAGAGCGTAGAACTCTGCACTTCTGGCGTCTTGATCGAAGTACCTAAACTTTTGCCACCAATGCCTCCCGCTATCTCGGCGAGTCGAGCTGTGCCTCGGACTGTGAGTGATGTCTAATAAATATGCGGTTGCAATTCCCACCGTTGCTGCAGATGTGAGAATCACTTGCATAATATCGTTAAACTGCACAAAAGTGACAGATATATAAGACTATTTATATATATTGTAAGGAGAAATAACGAAGGTAATTCAAGGCATTCTCACCCAGATAGCACCAGTGGAAACAGGGCCATGACCTTCTACCAACATAACTTGGTTGAAGTATTGAGGCACTGAGAGGCCCATGAAGAGGGAGAAGCCTAAGATGAACTTTGTCCTGAAACTGTTCAGGTTGCAAAACTGGAGATGTCCCAGACCTGCTGATGCTGTGCATCCAACAAACATATCATATTCAAAACTTTATTATGTGACTTCCCCTGGGAAGTATTGAGATGGAACGACGGATAGAAGATGTTGTAGACCACTGATTCTTGTTTGATCCATGTTAATTAACGTGAAAAACAGGGGACCTACCAACATAGGCAAACAGGACGCAGTAGATAGCTGCAAAAATTGGCAAAGGTATTGAAGCAACAACAGCCCCGAATTTTCCTGCAAGACATTGGTTACGAGGCCAAACAATGGAGTCACAAACCTAGAAATCAAGGACTACATCCTTCTTTGAAACATTGTTTGATTGTTTTTAGTAGAATTGTGCACCTAGTACAGAAAAGAAGAGCATAAATCCTGCTGATATTTGAATTACTCTCCGGCTTCCAACTCTTGTTAATCCCATCAGACCTGCATTTTCACTGGAAGTACAAAGAATGCAAAATCAGATCACAGAATAGCAGAAGACAATACTAAGATTAGCAATTCCACCAGTTCTATATCGCAAACGTAGTTAGAAAAAACTAAATTCAGAAGCAGGAGGTCATTACACTGAAGCAGTGCAACCATTTCCTGTACCGAACAAACCATTCAGGATAGTCCCTATTCCCTGAAATTAAAATAAAGTGAACAATTGAAAAAATAGTTCTGAACCAAATGGCACGTTGTATCCTTGAATTAAAAGCTGAAAACCTTGGGACTCCAAAGAAAATGAACCTACCTGCCAACCTATACCACGACTGAGCACAGACGGAGGGACTGGAGTGGCACTCCCATACCTGGATGCTGCGATGATTGTACCGGTAGACTGCAAAATTACAAAAACAAAAATTCAGACAGAGGTAATGATAAGCACTGAGGAGCAAACAACATCAGTTTTAAAAGCTTTTAGAAAGTAGTAATCGCTATAAAACCAGCATTACAAGCATATTTCATATTTGCTTATCAAAGTGAACAGAGTAAACTATTGCATTGAGCATCCAAGATTGGATAAATGATGTTCACATAATTGCACCTCAATAACGGCAACAACGCAAGCAGCCATCATTGCAAAAATATCACCAGCCTTAAATGTTGGTTTTCCCCATTGAAATGGATACGGAACCTTTATCCTACATTCAAGTAAAAGAAGATATTAGCAAATGTAGTACTTAACAAACAAACAATTCCACTTATCCCATGTTTAGGAATTAAAGGAATCCAGTCTAAGAGTAATCACGCTCACCAACGAGCACCACCAATGAGCCCCGATCGATCAGTACGACAATTACTTTGTGTTTTTGGAGATGACTTGTCATATGCACCTGCTGCGGTCAAAATTTCGGCATAGACCCATATAATTGCAACGGAAAACAGAACTGCAAAACGGGTGACCGTCGACGCTCTTGATTCCAACATATGAGGAAGAAACTGCCATGTCAATGATTAGCCAGAACAGTATATAAAGTACAGACGACCAAAAGATGCAATCTTTTTCTTGCTTACGAGCATGAATTTAAGGTGAGACTAAGTCCAACCACTTTTTTTGACTCCCTAAGTGATGAATTAAGAAAATATTCCAGCATCCATCCTAAGAATTACCATTTATTTGCCAATTCAGAAAGACTATGAGTGCCAATAGATATATACACGAGCATTCCTAGGATCTATGAGAGGCTAAACAACAGGGGGGAATGTGGATTTAATTGAGAGCATATAGTACCTGAGATAAGAACACAACAATTACTAACGCTGGAAGCCCAACTTCAATGCATTTTGCTAGCTGCAATATTCAACCAGTAGAAAGTTACATTCAACACACTAACCACAAAGGTAAGGCACTCAGAACCATCATATAGTTTTAGTTTAAAAGGGCCAATGGTAATTGTGCTCGCATCAGAAATGGTCCACTAAAACCAGAGCATCTTCTTGGTGCAAACCCAACTTGAGGAACAAAACCCTAAAAGTTCTCCACTGTCCCATCGGTCGTATAAATTCAAGTAACCATCTCTAGACATAGCCAGAGAAAGGGTTCATACAGAAGCAAAGAGTTTCCAAAATCTAGGAATTAGAAAATAAAAACTACATTACAGAAGACACTGTATGTCTGGATTAATGTAGTGTATCAGCGAGATAAACTAAAGGAAAAAAGGAAGACAAGAAATCATTGCGTCCCTAGAAGTTAATCAACGACGTTAGGAACACGTGAGAGTTTTACTTCTTATGGATTTCGGGGTCTTGAGTATTCTGAATTATTTGAAACTGTTTTAAAAGTTTTTTGTGATTAAAAGAATGTCTGAACTTGAATCTCCATCTTTTCAACAGGCAAGGATCAGAGTACTAGTAGAATTAGGCCTTCAGCACAGAATTACCTGTGGAAATCCACGTGCGTAGAGCCCAAGTCCCGTTAAAGTCACAAGAGGAACGGCAGCAAGCGGGCTAAGAAATCTGCATCACAAGACATCCAAATGAAGCTCCTTTGAAAAAAAAAATGTTAACCAAATACGTCTCCAAGTTCCAGTACCATGCTTCTGCAAATTCATACCTTGCAAATATTCTCCAGAAGCCAAAGAAACCTATTGTCATTTGGAGGAAGGAAGCAATGATGAGTGCTCCTTGTATGGCTCTGACGGACTGAGTAAACATCTACATCCACCCACGAAAGAAGATGAAAGATCATAAGCACAAAAACTAAACAACCATCAACCGAATATATGTGCAGGTGAGGGCCATTATGTAGCTTGATTCAGAAAATGAGAAAATAACAACCTGATGCTGACTAAGTGATGCGCTACTACTGCCACTGCTGTTTGACAAAGCAATGGACGTAGCAGGAATAATGAAAGCGAAAGATCCCCCCATCACTACAGGAACTCGGGAACCGAACAAAGTCTGCAAGAGTGTGTTTATCCCCGCAACAAAGAGAATGGTATTGATTAATTCAGCCTTCTCCTCCTGAGAAACCAGAAGAAAAGCAGAAACAAAATCATCAAAAGTTTCAGGAAAACAAAAGTAAAGTGGAATTCCTTTTTTTTTTTTTTCATGACAGTGCTCTGAATCTTAAGTACATTGCCACCACCCATCAAAGGGACTAATATGCTTGGTATGATCACGGTATTTCCAAGCATCACTACATAGTGCTGAAATCCAAGCAATACTGCTTCAGCTGCATAAACAAGGAATTTCAATACAAGCGAAAATATTTAGTACAAGGAGACCAGAAGTAATCAGAAAACAGTATAAAGTTTCTGCAAGTAGAATTGCAAGTTACATAACTGTGTTATCTGGAGATTGTGTGCGGAAAGAGCCATATCTCAACGATGGTGTAATTGGCAATTTAAGACATTGACAAATTTTGATAGTATTCATCAAATATGTTACCATAGGAATTTGCAATTCTTTTGTTAATCAGTAACTGATCATTTTGCTTAGTAAATAGCAAATGCATAAATGTTATAATTCCAAAATCTAGATATATTACGTATAAACAACGCATAGGTGAAGCAAAATACAGACGAGAGAGGTGGTTGACCAAAACAGATGTATGTTGTGACTAAAGAGGTGCAGGGAAGAGATAAAATTCAAGAGCGCAACAGAAAAACAATTCAAACTTTCAAGGCTATAACTTCTCCGAATTGCTTAAATTCTAAGAAATCAATGGGATACTATCTCTCACGTAGGTTCCAGGAAAAAAAGAGTCGGAGTGAGGTAATCTTCTGCTATGTTTCTCAAAAGGGAGAAATTGTAATCATGGCATTCCTAATTGATCCCACATGATCACTGCATTTCGGTCAGCAGAAACAAGGAAACCAAACATTTTGATATTTGAAACGAATGAGAAAAGCAGAGATGAGTCAACATACGCCAAGGAGGAGAACTAGAGATGCAAAAGTCGACGCCCGGAAGTTGCTCTTTCACAGGGTGAGGCTGGAACTCGTCAACCTTAGCACCTCCACACTTTTCCACCATTGCCACCTTCTTTCTGTTTGCTTGCTCTGTTTCTCAAAACTTAGAGAAGCACAAGACAAGAGCGATGAGCTGAAATGTGCTTCAGAGTTACACTTTCTTCGTGTGTAATAGAGCTATGGAGAGGTAGGGGCAGAGAGGATGGAGTTAGGCACAGACTGTTATGACCATAAGTGAAGCAAGCGTGGTTTATAGTTTTTGGAGTTAACTTGTTGGGTTCCGCATTGACATCAGACTAGAAGAGTTCTTTTTCTTGCTTGGAAAGCGACCAATGGCTCTATGACCTCTCTCCTTTCTCAGTGATGTAATCACTCATTCTTCGGAATTTTTTTGAAGTTAATTTTTTCTTCTCTTTAATTAATTATTTGATTTCTTAATTTTTGTCACCAAAAATGATAATTAACAAAAGAGTAATTCATTTTATAATCTTTAAAAAACCCAAAATAGTACATTTCATATTTATTCCAAAAAACATAATTCAAGTGTCTAATATGCTAATGGAAAGGATAAACAAAGTTGGGAATGGAATGGACTTTTCAACTCTTAACGTTAGTTAATTAAAACTTAACGCATTTTAGAATAACTATAATCCATCTATAACTGAAAATGAATTAATGGCGGTTCAACTATAGAAATTAATGCCTAGAATAAGTTATATTTCCAAAATATGGATAATCATATTAAAATTTAGGAGAAATTTAATTAGCACATATTATTTTTTTATGCGCTTACCATTGAGAATTATTTTTCATTATAATAATTTAGAAATTTTTTTAATTAATCAGAGGTAAAATTGCGTGTTACTTTAACTTTTTTTTGGATGTTATTGTTGTTATTCTAATTTAGAGACGATAACATATTCAAGTTATAATTATTAATCCCATTAAATATATTTTTAATTTTAAGTTACTAATTTATTAATTATTGTATTTCAAATATATAATTTATGAATTATTATTTATATTTAACCAGAAAATATTCAAAAGGTAGCAATTTAGGAGGGTCAGGGTGGGCACCTATCCAGAGCCTATCTTTATAAATGATAAAATATGGTCTATTTTTATTCTTATAAAAATAAAATAAAACATATTATTTGTTTTTAGTTTTATTATTCAATCAAATTTAGTCAACTAACATTGCTTAATCATTTGTTTTTAGTTTTACAAAGATCACTAATCGGCTATTAGGTGAATTCCAAGGTATGATATGACAACAATGGAATGCCCTTT
>JANTNU010000234.1:36332068-36342793 GCA_024752395.1 Erythroxylum havanense
AAAATAAGAGATAAAGAGAGTTATTATCAAAATATTGTCTGATTCTTATCATAATATTATCATCAAAATCACTACAATATTTTATAATAATTTCTTTAATAATTATTTTGTTTTGTTTCATTTATATTTTTATTCTTATCATAAAATTATTAATAATCATTTAAAATACAAAATTGAATAAAAATTGAATTTTTGATTAATTATTTATGAAATAGAAAATATTTGAATTAATTATTTAACAAAATAGATCATATAATAACTAAATATGAGTAAAAAAATTTCTTAATATTATTTTTAATATTTAATACTAAATATTAGCATAATTATTGATTAACACGCATAATTAATAATTTCATTCCTATTTTAATTTCCACTTGTTATTTTAATTTCTATTTTTTCATTCCTATTTTTTGTTACTATAAAAAGAAAAGCTATATGATAAAATTATTTATGAAATAGAAAATATTTTAATTAATTATTTAACAAAATAAATTATATAATAACTAAATATGAGTAAATTCTCAATATTATTTTTAATATTTAATACTAATTATTAACATAACTATTAATTAACACGCATAATTAATAATTTTATTCCTATTTTAATTTCCACTTTTTATTTTAATTACTATTTTTCTTTCCTATTTTTTGTTAAAAGAAAAGCGATATGATAAAAGAGGAAGGTTACCATAATCAATGTAAAGCACTTAAATAAAACATTGAAAGAAAGTTCTACAACAACAAAAAAAAGAAAAAAAAAGGAGAGAAAGAGCTTTTTCGGTTTTTCCTATAAAATTAATAGAAAAAGTAACAAAATATTAAACTAAAAAGGAGAAAATCATTTTATTAAAATTGTCTTTGTTGTAAATTTTATAAAATTTCTTTGACCATATTGTTTTACCATATAACTAAAAGAAAGTACTATTATGATAAATATATATATATATATATTAAAACTAAAACTAAAAGAATGCCAATTTTCTCTATAAATTTATTCAATTTATTTTTTTAATTTAAATTATAAAATTTCAAATTAATTTTTGTTAATTTTAATTGTAAAAACCTCTTTTAGTATTAAGTTTTAGAAATTTTAACTTTAAAATTATTATATAATTTAATTTTTATCATATGATAAAATTTATATGACTGAACTAGGCATTATTTTATAAAACCTTATATTTAAAAATATTTAAAATAATAAGTAAAACTATACAAATAAAAATTTAAAGAAAAATTTAGACTTTTTAATTTTTTTTCAAAAAAGTAATCAAAAATTTAAAAGACATATTTTTTTTGTTTTTTTTGAGTTATTCAATACTTATCTTATTCTATTAAATCTTTTCCTTAAATTTAATTGAGATTTATTGGCACACACCAAACGGAACAGAATGTCGTTCGTCCTTTTCGAGTTGTCCCTAAACTATATCTTAACCACAATGATATGACATAAGATCATCGACTATGGTATAAGCCCAAATGATTAGATCCCTTAAGACGATCTGCTACATAATTGTTAAGTTGGACAAGGAAGAGAAGAACATCTCAGGTTTCTGCTAAAACCTTAGAAACACAACGAAAAGGAAGAGAGGGGGAGGGAATTTGGTTCTCTTGTCTCTCCCTCTCATCAACAAGTTTCTATTTCTATATTTTGTGGTGGAATTCTTGGCCTCCTCTGCAGCTAACTTCAACTTTAAGGTATTCTCTTGACTCTTTCTCTCTCGCGCGCTCTCGTTTGTGCACATATTGAACGAAAATTCGATACCCTCTTCATAAAAGACGTTACTTTCTGCTTTTTCCGTTTTATTTGTCTAATACATTCAATATCAGGATTTCTGTTTTTTTTTTTTTTTTTGCTTTTTGGGTTTTGTTTTTGCTTGTTTTAGACAACTTATCATTGAATGATATTTGGTTGGAAGAAGTAACTCAGAATGTGGCGAATTTTTGGGACAATTTTTTTTAATATAGTTTTTTAGTGTTGAAAAATGTAGGAATTGAGGCTGAACATTCACGTTAAAAATAAAACCTTTATGTGTAATTTACTGTCTTAATTTTTGTTCTTTGACTATTTGGTTGGATGTCTTCTAAAGATGTGTTTTTGAAAACACTCTTTGTGAAAACACTCTTCTATTTAATTCAGTATTTTTAGTTTGAAAAATGTTTTCTTCGTTTCTTATGAGTCCTAATGTCATTTTGTTCTTTGACAATTTGGTTGAATGTCTTCTCAAGATGTGTTTTTAAAAACACTCTTCTACTTAATTCAGTATTTTTTAGTTTGAAAAATGTTTTGATCGTTTCTTATGAGTCCTAATGTCCTTTAGTGGAGATTGAGGTTCATTTATTATTTGTTATTGGGCAAATTGTTTGCTTGGTTGGGTTTGTTGATGGCTACCCTTTCTCTTTTTCTCTCCCTCCTACAGGCATGGATGCAAATTTAGATGATAAGGATTCATTGATGGCTCGCATTCAGCAATTGGAGCATGGTAACTCTTCTTCACATTGAAACCATAAACGTTTGCCCAGGTTTAGGAGGTGTCTGATAATTTCACATTAGTTATGCATGCATAAGCATTGCCACCATAGTTGAAATGAAGTGGTTATGGTTTCTAGATTGGCCATTTTATCATTTTGATTTTATCCTGAAACTCAATATTTTCTACTCGCAAAACCATAGGTGCTAGTCAGATACTTGTTGATCAATTTTAGCATTAAGTCAACTTTATGTATGAGAAGTGATTTGATTAAATTGCTTGGTTTTGAGGGAAGCATGTGCTTAAAATATGGTATTTTACAGAGCGTGATGAATTGCGCAAAGACATAGAACAATTGTGCATTCAGCAAGCCGGACCTAGTTACCTTGTTGTGGCTACTCGAATGCATTTCCAGAGGTATAAAATTATCCTTTTCTTTCTGTCTGCACCGTCTTTTTCTCCCCTCAAGCCTTCCTCCCCTGCCCAAAGAATGAAAAGAAATAGAGACTTGGTACTTTGGTCCTTTGTCCCTTTATTTTTTGTTCATGTGGGAGTCTGAAGTTGCAGAGGAGAGAAAAGAGGGTCTATCTTGTGCAGTTTTCTTTCATTGAGGGAATGGGGGTTGTATTAAAATTAATGCCCTCTTAGGACAGCTGGTTTGGAGCAGGAGATTGAGAACTTGAAAAAGAAGTTAGCAGCATGTACAAGAGATAACGCTAATCTTCAGGAGGAACTTTCAGAGGCTTATCATATCAAAGTAAGAATTTGAAATTAAGTGGTGCCACTTAAGCTAGCTGATTATTCTTATATATTTATTTTGCTGCTTCAGAGTCAACTGTCAGATCTACACCGCGCAGAGGTGGAAAAGGTCTTACTCTCTCTTTATTAACTCTTGGACAAGCATGTATCTTTTTTCTTTTCTGGCAATTATGATTATCCAACTTGATCAAAATTCACCTAAGGTAAACCAACAACTATAACAGTGAGGAGCAAACTGGTGGAGTATTGACTTGGTCAGATATAATCAGATAATAAGTTATTTTCTGTAAGATGTGGAGCTTGCATTTCTTTATACTAGAAGTTGTGACTCTGAAGTAATTCTAGACCTGTTGTATTTTAATTTCCTGTATTGATGTCATGGAGTAGCCGACTTGTCTCTTGGATGAGATGTTAGTTTTCTGACAGTCAAGTGACAATAATTTAATGACATCTCGGTAGTTTATAGAAAAAGCAAGACTTGATTATTTGCTTGCAACTGAGAACAACAATAAAATTAGTTGCTTCTACAAGCTACAGTAAACATGTCTTTGAGACATTTTAACTTCACTCTTATTTTTCTTCCTCAAATGATTTTCTGTTTGGTGAGATTTTTTGCCAAGACACTGGAGTTTCTACCATGGTTGGTCCCAACTGGTGTGTTGTTTATGTCAGAATATGGAGGCAGAGAAGCAAGTTAAATTTTTCCAGAGCTGTGTAGCAGCTGCTTTTGCTGAACGTGATCAATCAATAATGGAGGTTGTGAAATTCCTTCATTCATCTGGAATGTTAATTGATTGGCTTCATTTTCTCTATCTTCAAGATTTCTTAGTGGTCTGTGCCATGCAATTTCAGTTAAGTTTTAAAAATCTCAAATACTGTGACAGGCTGAAAAGGCAAAAGAGAATGAGGAGTTCATGTCGCAGAAGTTCAGTGAAATTCAGAATAGGTACTTCCCATACATTATTACTTTTCTGTCAATATAATGTGGCATGCCGCAAAAGTTAAAGATCATGTAGCAGCTACTAATGATAATTTGCCTGTGTGAACTGGACAATTTTGATAAAGATTTTGCACTTTGCATCTTTGATTATTGATTATACAGGTTAGAAGAGCTCATGACAGAATGCCTTGAACACAAGAGATTTAGGGATGAATTGCAGATTTCTCAGGCAAAGTTAGAAGAGCAGAATGACACTTTAAAGAAGGTTATTGTTTTTTTCTCCTTTCCTGAATTTTCTTTGCTATTATTTGTCATGTGTGGTAAAGATATCATACCTGAAAACATTTGGCTTGGGAATCCTCCAAAACCTGAAGCGCAAACAGAACAGAAAGAATAGGAGACAGAAAATTATAACATACTTGACCGTTCTATTGAAAACGGATATGCAGATGGGTTCATTTATTTATTCAGAGACAGAATAACTGTTTTCAATGCTTATGTTTAGGTATGGCAATTGGGCTCTTGGACCAACGGGCCGAGCTTGGTTTGACCAGGCTTCGAGCAGGACTTAGGCCCGAGGGGCCGGCCTGATGCCTGAAAAGCCCGACTGCGAGCCCAACACAATGTTGTTTTGGGTAAATTTCCCAAAATGACATTTGTTTTAGGTGACCTGAGTAGGCTTGGGTTGGGCTCTAGCTGCCAGTTCTAAGGCTTGGCCCAGCCCGGCCCATTGCCATATCCTCTTGTGTTAATATTCTTCTGTCCCAATCAGGTTAATGTTATACTTTCACTGTTGATTGACTGCTACCCCCCTAGTTATAAAATGTTTTTCATGAGTCTTACGTTCTTTTCGATATCTTTAGGATCCATCATCTAGTTAGTATACATGTTTTCTTTTTGGTTAAAATGTTTGTTGTCTGGTGACAGGTTGTCAACAAGTTCTATAATATCAGACAGCAGTCCCTTGAGGAATTTGATGATATAAATTTGGATGATAAATGTGAATCTCTGTTGCATGACTCAATGGAGATGTGGAGTTATAATGATACTTCCACCTCTAATTATATAGTAAGTTTTAATTGTCTTTTTCCTGTTCCTTTATGTAATCAGTTAATATAATTGCATGGTCCATATTATGTTTTTTTTTCCACTTTTATAGAAACTTTGGGCAAAAGGTTTTCTATCTCCTATGCACCAGTAAATGTGGAGTTGCATTTAGACTATAGGTCTTCATACTTTTTATGCTGTTGTAGAATGGGTATGATGGAAATGATGCAAAATTGATCTTTTTCCTCCATGGATCTTGGAAAGTCCTTGTTACTTCAATGGATCTAATAACAGGCTTAATACGTTTTATCACTTTTAGCTTCTAAGACTGTTGACATGAAGTTATAGATTCTACATCCTTTATTTCTCCTTGAATAACTTCTCATCAGACAGAGTGCGTTAGAAGAAGAGCTGGAAACTATGAGGAACTCCTTGGATAACCTTCGGAACAAACAACGGGTGGTACGGACTTAACTCTGGCTGTAAGCAGTTTTGTGGGTTTCTGTTGTGTCCTCTAAAATGTGGATCCGGCTGTGGCTTACAGGGACTGGAAATTGAAAACCATTTGAAGAGGAGAGTTCGTGAACTGGAAAAGAAACAAGTGGGTATAGTCATTTCTTTGGGATTGGTAACGTTTAGATGTTTATGGGATATCTCTGCTAATATTTGGTATTACCTCTTGCTTACAGATTCAGTTAGACAAACTGATGATGAATAGTATAGCAGGATTATGCGATTTCCATTCACAGAAGAGAGTTGAAATCTTGAATTTACTTGGTGAGGGTAGATCTCAGATTGAATGGATGATTAATATGGTACAGGAAAAGATCAGACAGCTCGATGCTAGCAGAGAACAAAATTTGCAGCTTTCTCATCAAATTGTAAACACAGATGACAATCGTTGTCGAGTTGTGCATATAAATGCAGATGCAGTCCCTGCCTTGCTATCTAAGGTTTAGCCCCGTGATCTGTTTCCTCTCTTTGCTCCTTCTTATGATGAGTTATCGCATCTCCCTGATGATTACATATTACTGATCCTTAAATCTGATCAAATTGGTTACCATTTGCTTCCCCCAAAAGTCAGTGGTTTGCAATTCCTATATTGTGTTGTTGATGCTGCCAACACATGTTGATTCAAATTTCTGATGAGTAGCATTGCTGATACAATACCATTTTATAAAAAGAAATCTATGTTTTACCTGAGCTTGATATGATTGGTCCATGAGAAAGTAATAGCTCCAATGTTATCTGTTTGTTTCCATGTTTGATGACAGCTCAACAATTGGTGACATATCTGGCTTAGATCATGTACATATGACAGGAATTTGCAAGTTGTAGGTTTTAGCTCAATGAATACCAGAACTTGCGTCATCCAAAATTGTAATGTCATACCTTTATTATGTATGGGGTAACAACAGTGTATATCTACTGAGAAGGGATAGTGTCACAGCATGCTGAGTGTCATGTAAATGCAGGACGCACTTTTTGGTTGATAGCTGGGGAAAGTATCTAGAATAGCAAATGAAATTCCATCATAGATGTTTCATTGTATACCTATTTTCCTTGGAATTTTATACTTAAGGTTCTTAGAACTCAAGAGTTGTCAGAAGGTGACAAAGCTTTGAATTTACGAAGTTCCACCATATCTTGTTACAGTTGAAACTTTTGTTCTTTCATCAGGGACTATTGGTTATGTGATGTTCCAGGCATCAGATAGCTCATCTTATCTGCCAAATTGTTTTTCATAGTGATCCAGCCCAATGGATTTAACACACACATGTATAGTATGTTAGTAACAAATTTGAGTTATTAAATATGGATAAATTAAGTATATGGTGGTTCACATTCTTTAACCTTTGTTATGAGTTGCTAGAATGAAGTTCCCATTGTACATTTTGATCTCATGCAAAGAAAGTAACTATAGTGGAGAGAATAATTTGTACTTTTTTGAAGCTTGCTGTGTAGTCAGTTCATCCATAACTTTACACTCTTTTAATTTGCAGAGAGATGACCTTAAAACTCCAGATACTGCAGTCTGTGTAGAAGGCAACACATCTGAAGTCCTTGCACAGGCACTGCAAGAGAAGGTTCAATTTCCTTTCTCATTCCTAACCCTTGTACATGATCTCATTCTTGTATGGTTGCCTTTAGGTCATTATTTCTGCAACTGTTTTGGGATAAGTCTGCTTTTCTGCACTCAAGTGCCTGTTCTTTTCCAGGTGGCAGCACTGTTGCTTCTATCACAGCAGGAAGAAAGGCATCTACTGGAAAGAAATGTGAATGCAGCGCTCCAGAAAAAAGTAGAGGAGCTTCAGAGAAACTTGCTACAAGTATTTTCCTATGCCTTTAAACTTGAACCCAATGGAAGTTCAAATTTCTGTTTTTGTTATAATGGGTAATGAGCTTTGCAGTTGCATTTGTTGATGCTTTTGATTGTCTGGTTGTTGGTTAGGTTACAAATGAGAAGGTCAAAGCACTCATGGAGTTGGCACAGTTGAAGCAGGAGTATCAGCTACTAGTACAAGAGTATGACTCTTAGACTTTTCTCTTCTCTAGATTAATAACATTTGGTACAGTTATGTTGAAATCAAGCTGTTTTATTACATCTTTTTCTCTTTTGGTAATTCCTCCAGCACAAATTGGATCGCTTGATTTAATTGTGCCAAAATTCTTACTATTGAAAGCATGTCCAATCCCAAGTTATTGATTATCATCTGTACACCTATTGTCATGTAGAGAATGTTGCTATTTACTAAAAGAGACAGGAAAAATGTGTTGGAAGGTCCCTGTCCATTATGCTTAAGATTGCATTATAAGACTTTTGGTTAAAAACTGCTACCAAAGCTAAAGATTAGTGAGAGGCTATTCGCTTGAAAAGGCATTCATGATTCTATTCCTTGAATTGAACTACTAACAAGATGGTTACATGATTTGTACAGGAGAATAGAACCGGAGATAAAACAAGGAAATGCATTCTTGGGCATTAGAAAAAGATTTTTGATTAATGAAAGAGATGGACCGTTGAGGAATCTGCTGAAGAAGACATCTTTGACACGGTGGATTGGTGCTCTAGATTTAAGTGGAAATGAAACTGGAGCACATCAAAATAGTGAAGGGAACTTCAATAGTGCACGATCTAACAATATGGATTTTGCCAGGTTGGTAAAGTTGAAGCTTATGGCTTTAGTCTGACAGTGTTTATGCATCCAATGATATTTTCTGATTCAAAATTGAAGTTTTCAAGAAGTTGCATCTGCAAATATTTTGTTTTAATTGGTTGTCCCTTCACAGCAGTGGATGCAATTTTTATTGGAAAGTGTTTTTAATTGATCCCTGGTCCACCTGAATAAATTGGACGTTTTTATTTTAACAGAATGAAGATTGAAAATGCTACCCTCAAAGAAGGCATGGAAAGCATGGAGCATCTGACTTCTTCGATTCATAGACTCCGTCTTGCAATTGTAAAGGTAATCATTTGATAGACAGTATGTGTCAAGGGTTTGCTGTTTTCCTACATGGCAGCAGTAGCTTTTTCAAGGTTGAGTTCCAGTAGTAATTAGTGCAGAAGTAAACCATAATGAATAAAGTTTTCTAATTGATGTCACAAAAGTTTCTTACTGCTGTCTTAATGTCCTTTATAGGTGAAAGAATCAATTCCTTGCGTCCATAACTTTTTAGGCATATCAGAAGCTCTTGATAATATCATTTCCGAGGCTAAAATTGTGAAGACTGCCCTTGGGAGCTCCTTGCCTATAAGTTGGTCTGCTGATACAGAAGGTGAATCAATTGGTCTAAGTGTGTGCAGGGAGCCAGATGACGTATATGGGGACACCGGCAGCAATAAGATAGATTTTGTTTGTGCCGCAGGATTTGAGATGGTAGAGCTTTTGATCCTTGCTGCTCAGATACTGAAAGGTGAGACAACAAAAAGGGTTACCAACCAAATGGAAGCTGATTAAGTCCGGCTCTGCTTTTAGCCTTAGCTCTGATGTCAATATCTAGTACCCCCACATGCATCACTACTTCAAATGGCACAATGGTAGCTAATTGGATACTGCAAAAGTGCACTAAGATAATTTTCTCCAAGGAGCTTAGAGTTTGAAACTGTTGCAGCATGGGAAAGAGAGTATGAACTTCTGGACACAGCTGAGTGCAGATTCATGGTTCATGAAGCAAACTTTTTGGTGTACATACGTGGGGAATTAACAGTTTTAACATCAGCTTTAACCAGTCAAAGCATCTCTTTCCCGACTTTTTAATTATATTGTATAGTTACAAGGCCAAGTTCAGAACCATATCTGTAAAATAGTTAAATCTAAAGTGATATTTGTGTTTGGAGTGAATTCTGGTGTGATGGACTGCTAAGGAATTCTGTGATTTCCAGGGAAGCTGTAAACACGTGTCATAAATAAGGAGGAGTTCCATTAAAAGTTTTTAAGTATGCATTTCTTGAGGATGTTTCATTACATGTTTATGAGGGATTTGAGGTACACATTGAATGATAGCTGCCTCAACATGGAGTTCAAATTTCTTCTTATGGTAAAATATTCCACCTGGTTGAATGAGGATAAAATGATTTTGCTTCAAGTGGACAGACAAATAATGCCTTTCTGCTCCATTTTCTAATGTAACCTGAACAGGGCACCATTTCATACACCAATCTGTCATATTGGATTCATTTCATACTAGCAAGGCTGGTTAAGTTTAGGAAGATAACCCTCTGATCCAAAACTTCTCTTCGTTAAAGGCATTGCTTCTTTTGGTCCTTAAATTATTAGCAAATTCTATTTTCACACCCTTTGCCCAATTAAAAAGTGAACAGCAAAGCAAAGATCTTATTTCTGTAAATTGTTGATGCACTGTTGCCTTTGTTCACTTAAAGCCAAAACGCAGGGAACAAACTGTACACACTTGGAAGTACAGTAGCTCTCACCCCAAACCTCACAAGAAGCAAATTCCAGTGATACATCATAGCCCCCAGAATTACACACACAAGACACCTGCCAACACATACACTGGGTTAACTAGAAAGAAAAGACATCATTTGGCTTGTAAAGGACAGGAGAATCATTTGTGACATTGCAATGCCTTGAAGGTTGGAAAAGACAGTAATGAAGAACACAGATAATGGGAAGTGTCTTGTATTGGTTATGATTCGGTAGCAATTTCCACAGTGGAGATCGTCTCTGTGACGGAGTTTTTCTCACGTTCATTCTCAAGCTGACTATAGTTTCCTTTTTCCTTGAATAGTTGGATATGGTGGTGTTTGCAGTATAGTTTCCCCTCATGTGCAATGTAGTTGGATGGGCTAATGGTGCAACCTCCATGGGTGCACTTAAAACACCCCCTGTGGTATGAAGTTCCATTAACAGATACCTATAAAATGAATGACATGTCAGTTTTCATCAGAATTTATCTGTTGGCTCTAATTATATGCTGATGTTTCTGCACACTAGTTAACTTAATGCTCTGACATACAAGACTGGAACATCAACAACAAGTTTTTGCTTT
>JANTNU010000234.1:36386725-36400220 GCA_024752395.1 Erythroxylum havanense
ATATACACACACACACGTTGGATTAAATCCAGCAAATGGAGCATAAGGATAAATGAATTGGAAAAAAAAGGTATGGGTTTCATTAGGTAAGCAAGAAGAAGAGTATGAGGCCTTTATAAACTATGATGTCTTTTATTGAGTATTTAAAATTATTTTAATTAATTTGATTAAAATTATTATTTTTTACTTAAATTTAATACGTAGGCCCTCTATAATGCATGATATTCACAAGGCATAATGAAAGTCACTTATCAACAGATAAACATTACTTCATTTTTTGTCCACTTAAGGTTTATTTTGAATGTTTAATAAATATTAGAGTTTATTTTAAACATTTTGAAACGTTAGTGTTCAATTTATATTTTAATAAAAATTAAGATGCAATATATATATTTTTACCAAATATTAATTAAACATGTGGATTCACCCAATCATGTTATTTGAACTTATTTAGTGTGTGTAACACGTACAAAATAGATCAACGAATGTTATTATCATATTATAATTAATACTTGTTTATAATTAATGATTTTAATAAAAATAAATATTTTTTATAAAATTCACAATTTCTTAATAATTAGCGGAGTATATAAATTTATTTGTCTTTGATTGGATAAACTAAATATTCATTAAGCTTACAGAATGATATGGCTCTGTTGGGGAGAAGTGATCAACAATAACATAGTTCTTCTAGAATTTATCGAGAATATGATCTGCAGTAGAACTTTGATGTACTAGGATACTGATAAAAAGATCTTTATCGTCCTCTTAGGTCTTTTAGATATTTTCTTTCAAATCTTTCGTTTTATAGTTAGCCTTAATATTTTGATTACATTGTCCTTTATTCTTTATCATTTAGCTTAAATATTTTCTTACTTAGTCTAGTTACTTTTTTATAATGACTGACGATTATTTATGTAATTGTCCTTTTTGTTAGTTTGTGTATTTATTTATTTATTTTTTCTTTTATTGCTAATCTTTACCATATTATATATATATATTGTATTATGTATTGCATTATATTGTTATATTTTTATTTATACATATTTATTTATATTTTATGTTTTATATTTTCATTGTGTTGCATTATATGTGGATGAATTAGGGAAAAAGTTGCCTAATACTAGACTTTTTCAACTCTCGTGTTTTATAAAGGCTCTCGTTGAATGTTGTCGTAACAGTAAATAAAGAGCATGCAAAGGACTTTTTCCCAATGTGGTAGAATCACACAGGACGTACATTTTGGTGCAGCTGTTGTCATGCCCGTGATAGTAAACTTTAAATACTGCAATCATCATCTACAGGATTAAATACTGCAATCATCATCTACAGGAACGTTTTTAAAATCACAAAAGAGGGTCAACAAGAGATATTCTAAACCGTAGCGGTTTGTGCAGGGCACAGACGCTCAGCCACCCGAAAACCATTGAGGCTTAACTTAACCCTGGTTAGACACAGTTCATCCTTTTTCCTCCTTTTTGCTGGCTCTGATCGTCAAACGATTATGGTGATTGGTCTAGACTTTTATTATCATGTCACGGACCTTCTTAATATTGTTTTAAAAATCGGATCGGATCGATTGATTTGATCGATTTAATAAGTGATCGGTCAGCTATTCGGTCCAGTTCACTCCTAAAAATCGGTTCTTAATTGAACCACTAGAAACCGGTTAAAACCGATCAATTGACTGGTCGAACCGATCGACCGATCCGACCATTAATTCAATAATTTTTTTTTATTTTTAAATATTATTTGGTATATTTTTGTATTTTTTAATATTATTAATATTATATATAATTAAATATAATTATTGCATAATTATGATATTATACTGGTCAAATCGATAATCAGTAAAGCTTCCGATTTAATATCTGGTCCGAATTTCAAAACACTGATCTTAATTATCAAAGTTTAACCAATATAACGTGTGAAGGTCCAAATTGTTACCAATATAAAAAGGGGAGGGTTATTTGCACATTATCAACTTGTGATTTCTTAAATAAAAATTAGTACATATTATCACAACAAAAACTTTCACATTAAAAAATGATATAAAGAGCAACTTACATATTAGATAGGATCAATTATTCATTACATTAAGATTCTATATTGAAATACGAAAATATTCTTATATATAGAATTATTTAGATTTTTATAATTACCTTTAAATTTTATGTTAAAATATGAATTTTTTTAAACTTATTTACATCTAATTAAATTTTTTTAATCATAATTTAGTATTAAAATTAGTGATTAAGTTGATAAAATTCAACGAATTAAAGTTTACAAGCATATGTAAAAAAAAAAGTAATCAAGAAAAAATGATTTAAATACAAAGAAAATGTCTATATAGTATAAGTAGAAGAAGTAAGCATAAATAAAAGATATGCTATCTATAAAAATAAAGATGTTTCTGTATTTGGTAGCTCAAGTGGCTGAAAACAAGTTTGAGTAAAAATCATAAACTAGGTTTATGATTCAATTTGTGTAAACTCTCTAAAAATTTCACATATATGTGGCTACAAGCTTACAATAACAACAACAATAATAATCTAATAGAAATCTCGCTGACACACTAAATTTTTAGAGAAGTTCAATAGTATCTAATTTTTTTTCTTAATTAATAAAAAGTCTAAATGACCCACAAAAAAAGATGATGATGGTAATTATAATGATGATAATAATAATAATAATTAAATCAAGCTAGATAGGAAAAAAAACTTAAGCTAAATATTTAAGATGTAATTACTATTTATTTATAAGTTTAGGATAAGTGTAAGAGGAAAAAGTAAAAAAGACTCGTAAGAACTATAAAAATCTCTTTAAAAAGGGATTTTTTTAATTTAAATTTTAATACGTTAAAATTTTGTATTGATAATATCTTGACGTCGGCAAACACGTGTTTACAAATTTATAATTTCCTGAAAAAGAAGATACCCTTTCGGTCCCATCAATTAAACATTTATATAATTGTTTTTGAGTTATTGGTCGGCTACTTTTATATACTATATTGTCTGTGGATTGCCCCTTGGCTTGGTCGAGTCGCCGCGGCAGAAAGGCCACTTTAAGTCAATGAATTTAATGTTACTTTCAGGAATCTTAAATCGGACAGCTATAAGAGCATTAAATAATTTATAAGAGTATATAAATTTTCTACTCTTGAGTTAACTTTTGAGGATGAGTTAGGCATTTCTAATATAATATCATAGTCAGTTTGTTTCGATAGTTTGAGGCGGTGCTTAATTATGTCCCTTTACTTAATATATCTATCAGATTTTCAGTCCTGCTCTAGATTAAGAAGGGTGTGTCAGGAATCTGATATCGGACAATTATAAAAGCATTAAATAATTTATAATAGTATACAAATCTCCTATTCTTAAGCTAACTTTTAAAGATGAGTTTGACACTTCTAACAATTATGTTTTTGTCAATGTGCAGAGTTGGAATCCTCTTGAGTCTCGAGTGTTGCTTCTGTGATTCCAAGTTTAATTTAAAGTGGCGATTTCGTGTAGATTTGTTACTCTTTTCCTACTTGCTAAAACCAGCAGGGAGGGCCAGGGCCTACGTGTGTTACTTTCCAGGAAACAATTATATCTTATTACAGGGAGAAGAAAATTAAGCCCACAGTTCTGATTTTTCTTACTAATTACGTAATTGCTAACCCGTTTTTGGTACTAATTGGTGACTTTTTTATTAAATATTTCTTAATTTATTTTAATATTATAAAATATCTTTATTTTTTCAATTTTAATAATGTAGATGCAGAGAATCTGGTTCATATGGATGATTATCAATCCACGTCAGGGATCATTTATAAAAAAAGGGAAGCTATCATGGGGTTGAAAAATGGCGGAATATTTTAAACAACAAGGTGTGGTCATTGAATATGAAGTATATGCCAATGGATGATGGTTACTTTCTTACTGTATTAGAGTGTACCATATTATCTAGATATGAAAATATTAAAGGATTTATAAGTGGTAAAAGTTAACTATCCAAATAACTAGTTCTAATTATTTGGACAACAGTTGACCCAAGCTCAATTCTTATAAGTAAATTCTACACTCTTCCTATATTAAAAATTTAATATGATATCAAAGCATGTTTGGTCCGAATTATAAATTTTTCGGTTGTCCGTCTGGATGTCCATTCCAGCGGCCCGATCCGGTTACCACTGCGTATATTTCAAGTGACAACTGGATGTCCATTCTCAGTTGCACTTGAAAGGAAGTGTTAGAATGTCCTATATTGACTAAACATGAAAATAATAAAGGGTTTATAAGTGGTAAAGATCAACTATCCAAACAACTAGTTCTAGTAATTTGAACAATAGTTAATCCAAACCCAATTCTTGTAAGTGGACTCTACACTCTACCCATATTAAAAATTCAACATGGTATCAGAGCAGGTTTGGTCCGGATTATTAATTTCTCGATTGTTCGTTTGGATGTCCAGTCCTAGCGGTCCGATCTAGTTACCACTGCGTATATTTCAAGTGACAATTGGATATTAGTCCCAGTTGTACTTGAGGGGGAGTGTTAAAGTGTCCCACATTGTCTAAACTTGAAATTGTTAAAGGGTTTATAAGTGGTAACGTTCAACTATTCAAACAACTAGTTTTAATTATTTAGACAATAGTTAACTTAAGTTCAATTCTTATTAGTGGACTCTACACTCTACCCATATTAAAAAATTTCACAAAGTGCAACTACAACGACTTTTTTTAATTAATTATGCTGTATTATGGAGATGAAATAATGCAACTTGTCCGGTGGAAGGCGTGGGATATGGCAACTAGTATATGCATCGTGATGCTAGACAATGACCTCTCTTGTGTTTCTTCTCAACTTCACCATCCACTTCCTCCGTTTTCTAGTGAATGCTTTGTCTTGTTGATGTGATGTATTTTTCATTTTCATTATTTATAGAACACAACTGGTAAGTAGTTATGTTCTTGATCGGTAATGAAAATTTTGTTTCGATCCTAATATATGTTCTAACATGGATTTAACCTCACTCAATTCGGGACTTACTTGTGGCAAGTTTGGGCTTGGTTAGTTGGAAAGCAAGAAAGCAATCAATGGAGCCCAGGAAGACTTTTCTTTACTGGTCTTTTGTGAACAATGAGTTTTGAATTACACGGAAAAGTAAGCAATCCGTATGTTATTCGTGAAACCTTATTATTGAACCTAACACGAGTGTTTTTTTACGTGGAATTGAAGGACGATTCATGCAGTCAGGTGGAGAAACAAGGTACTAGGAGCATCTGCATCATCAGTAGGAAACACCTTTAGACTCTGAGACAGGGAAGAAGAGAGGGAAGAGGGATCAGGGATGGTGGATTGTGACATTGTAATGTCCATGGAAAAGCGAGGTCTCAAAGAAGCCATTTTCGTCGGTGTTGGCAATCAGAGGACTGGGAACACCCCACTCGCCCAGTAGCTTGTCCACTACATTGCCAGTAGGCAAGTTCCTGAAATTATTATCAGTCAAACACATCGCATAACATCCTGATGGCTTCCATGCTGCCCATACCACAATTCCAGCTACTTTTGGGTGGGAATGGCCCTCTCTTAGAATTTGCCTCAAGAATTGTGCCTGAACAAAACATCGAAAAGGACATGATCATGTGATGTACAAGACTAGAAGTGGTTGGGTGAAAGGGACTTAGTTCATCTTACCTGATTAGGACCACTTGAAACATCAACTTCTGTGAGCCAAATAGGGTAGTTAGCAGCAGCCAGAGTATCGAGGGCGGATCTCATGTAAGCAAGGTCCAAGCAATGGAAATGGGACTCAAGTCCAATCCCCATGCGCAAATTAGCGTTGCCAGGGTATTTCAGGATAGATCTCAACTTCTCAAGGTACTTGACTGGTGTAGAAGCTGGGTCTCTGCCATCTTCTATGGTATTGAACTCGTTCATAAACAATGTAGCGCCTCAATCAACTGCGTGAAGAACAAAATTGTAGAGAGTACCTGAAGCAGTTGGTCCAAGTCTGGTCTCAAAAAAATTGAAAAGTAGATTCTCGTTGACAACATCCCAGGAAACAACTTGGCCTTTGTATCTTGACATGTTTGAGAATATTCTGGCTTTTGCAGCATTGTAAAGGTTTGGAGATGAGAGTGAAGAGACCCCACCCAGCTGGTTGTGTTGCTTGGAGAACTTCAGCAAGGCGTCAGCGGCAGAATAACCAACATGTCCCTGTGAGGGTTCTGTGGTGTCCCACTTCATTTCATCTTCGAATGTTGATACTTTAAACCTCCTGGAAGTGTACCTTGGTCAGGATGTTTCTGTTTACGGCATAGCCAAATTGGAAACCAGCGTTCGTTTGTTCGATTGAAATCGTGGCATTAGACAAGGCATTTCCTTGTTTATTCACTACTTGGATTCTCACCTTTGTCTTCCTTACCTGACAATATATTTTAATGGTAATCATTCACATCATAATTAGAAAAAAAAGTCCTGATCAACTGCATGCCATCCTGATTTGATCACAAACCTTCTCAATGCTTGCATCTTGGTGGGACTTCCATTCCTTTTCTGTGAATGATTGTAACGATACATTATCCACCCATAACTCAGCTGTTCAATTTGACCTGGAGAATCAAGATAATCGTATAAGCCTCGGACAGGCATGCTTGTTATTCTACAACAATAAAAGAAAAGACAGTATATAAGAGTGTTACTCGAAATAGAGCTAAGCAGGCCCTGTAGCATTTGCAGTGAAGCCACCTTTAAGCATAGACCAGCATTTAGACTCAGCAAAAGTAGCCCCACCGCGCTTGAACCCACTGCTCGTTTAACAACAACTGTTACCGGACTACTTCCTTCAGTCAGTTGAATTGACGCAGTGAAAGGTGTAAATTTGGAGCAACTCTAAGAATTCGAAATTTTATTCAATGGAAAACTATGTTTTTTATTACAAAAGGACATCTTATATAGAGATATAACTAATGGAGATCGAATAATTAAAGATAACATCTAATAAACAAAAAATGTCAAAATAAAATATATGATAATCACGAATTTCCTAATATAGAAAACTGCTAGAATAGTTGTCTCAAAAATCAGAAAAATTATTAAGATTTTCGACGATTACGACGATCATATTCTTCAAGATAATCACAAGCTAACTGTTCTACATTGGTCCCTCCCTCTTCGGAAAAACTCACCTTCGAGTTATTATCAGGATAGAGGGGTGTATCGGAAGCATGATCGTTAGGATATATGTTTTGACATTATTTATTAATCAGACATATAAGATATTAATTAGATAATAAATTGGATTTAAAAGGTATATGGATAATCTTCTATTTGAAGTGGGACTCTTGATTGTAGTAGAACTCTCATTGCTTGAGAGATTATGTAGATATCCTATCCACTGTAGAAGTTTATCTTCACCATGAGTGTGCAACAAGAGAGTTCATGTGCATGTGCGGCATAGAGTTATGTGATTAAATTGTCAATAAAACATATACTACGTTGGGGTGCATGTCTTGGGTGTGAGCGAAGCAAATATCATGTAGGCGTGGGATAACGAAGGTGAAGTGGATTAATTGTTACTGGAAGAATCTAGTTTTGTGTGCATGTCTTTGGGGATTGAAAACACTATGGGTTTTATAAAAAGGAGAAGTGGGCATTAATTACATAGCTTACGTGATTGTTTTTGGGTATACAAGACAAAGGTGGCTTTGGTTTGGAGAAGTGGAGTGCATTTATTGTTGATTGAAATCAACGTTGTAGTGGGCGTTGGACAACAAATTAAGTAGTGGGCAAGGACCATCGTGTGTTGTGATTTATTACGAAGGATTTGAAATGGTGCAGATGCTATTGTGACTAGTCTACCTTAGTAATTAGACGTCGTGAGCTAATGTTTGTTGCCTAACTCTCAAGATAACGTTGTTGGAATTTTTCAGAGCCGTGGCTTTGTGTTGATGTTTATGTGAATCAGCTCATTATTGTTGCGACGACTTCCAGATTTATTTCAATGTAGTTGAACTTTGCGGGAAGTTGTTCTTTTCTTTTATCTCAAGTATATTGTCATTCAGTTCTTAGTTGATTAAGTACTTGAGTTATTTTTATTGTCTTTTAATTTAAAAAAGTGTTGAGAAAATTCTTTGTTGAGGTTAGTACGAGGCGGTCATACTATTGAGTGTGAAATTCTTTCACGGAAAGTGAGGCTGAGTGATAGTGTCAATGGTTGAGTGGTGTCGGCTCAGTAATGTTTTGGGTAAATCTATTGTACTTCGGGAACAGTTATTAAGTTGGGTGAGGGCTCCGCAGACGTAAGCAAGGTGTGCTGAACTGCGTTACCAAATTTCTAGAGTTTTTATTATGTTGGTTTTGCTTGTTTTTATTTTGTTGTTGTCGAAGAAGTTTGCGAAATAATTAACCCCTTCGGTTTTTCAGTTGGTATCAGAGAAAGGGTCACCGATTCAGAACTTGGTAGCAAGTTAGTGCAAATCCTAGTTCCACAAACATGGTCATAAGAGAAGGAGCATCGATTATCAGGTCACCCTTGTTAGACGGATTTAACTATCCTGTATAGAAATCATGGATAAAAGTCTTCATTCAAGTTCAAGGCACAAGGCTTGGCATTCGGTAACACATGGGTGGACGCATCCAATAATCACTGATGATAAAGAAGAGGCAGTTCAAAAAGATCCATCTGAATAGACAAGAGCCGAAGAAGAAAATGCACTTGGAAATTCACAAGTAATGCATGCGATATTCAGCGTTGTTGATGAAAGATGCTTCTTAATGATATCAGCCTGTGAATCGACTAAAAAAACGTGGGATATATTGCAGACTATTCATGAAGGATCTAAATCTGTGATAGCATCAAAACTATAGATGTTAGCTGTGAGGTTTGAAGAACTGAAGATGAATGAAAATGAGATTATTGGAGACATTCATGAAAGATTACGCGATATAGCGAACCAGGCACATCAACTCGGGAAGAAATATTCCAATATGAAACTAGTCAAAAACATGTTGAGATCACTATCTCCAAGATTTATTCCAAAAATTGCAGCAATCAAGGAGGCTCATGACATCAATAATTTGTCACTGGAGAAGGTAATTGAAATTCTTACAAAATTTGAAATGAATTTATTAAGGGACAATCCAGAGAAGAAGAAAGGATTAACATTGCAAGCCGAGATTGGTAAATTCGTGAATGAATTAGAAGATGAATCCGACAAGAATGAGGATGTAGAACTATTAACACGAGAGTTTAGTAAGTGGCTAAAGAGAGTGAAAAAGGACAGATCCGAGGTTAGACAAAACAGCGGGAGATCATCGAATAATAACCTTAAATAAGTCAAAACTCAAAAGGGAGAAAAAAGATAAAGAGAATTCAATGCCATGAGTGTCAAGACTTCGAACATGTTCAAACGAAGTGTGTTAATACCATGAAGAAGAGAAAAGGAAAATCCTAACAAGCACTTGGAGTGATAACGAATCCGGAAGTGAAGAAGAAATAGCGAATGGTGCTGCATTGGTCGCCTTACATAGCAAAAGTCTAGTTACTTGCTTAACAGTAACTGAGAAGGAAGTAACTGAAAAGCGGAAAAAAGGAAAAATCGGAAAATTTAGAAAATATCTCATCTCAAGACCTATCATCAGATTATGACAGTGATGAAATTGAGTCAAGTGATAAAAAGGAGATCATTTATGAAGCTTACGAATTAATGTACAAAAAATGAGTGAAAATATGTAAAAAGAATGAAATATTGAAGGAAGAGAGTCTTTGCATGAAAAACACCATACAAGAGTTAAAAAAGAAGTTGATGTTGACATCAAATGAGCTTGGTGAAGCTAGAATAAAATTAGTAAGTACAGAAAAGATATTGAGAATGTTAAATGGAGGTACCGAAAAACTAAAAAAATTGTTGGAAATTGGTAAAGTTAAAGAAGATCTTCAAGGCATTGACTATAAGGGTGAGTGCTTTAAAGTGAATGAGGAGAAAAATAATATGTCCAGATCTGTCCGAGAAGAAGAAACATTGAGAAAGAATCAAAGATTTGTACTGACATGTCATTTTTGCGGAGTTATTGGGTGTTAAGTCAAAAGGACTTCACCTCTATTAATTTTGATGACAATCAAATAATAATAATCTTAGAAATGTATGAACTGTTTTGATGGGTTTGTTAAGTGTGCAGATAAATGTAAGTAACACTTAGGCAATAACAATCGAAGTATAAGACAAAGCGCAACATAAGTCGAAGCATAAGATGAAGCGCGACATAAATCGAAACATAAGATAAAACGCAACATAAGTCGAAGCATAAGACGAAGCACAACATAAGTAGAAGCATAAGATGAAGCGCAACAATATAAAACGAAGCGCAGCAGCATAAGACGAAGCAGAATAATAGAGAAAATGAAGTAACAGAAAAAAAGTTATTCTAGATGATACAAAAGGAAGATATTCTAGTATTTCAGTCAGTTAATTAGTTGGAGTTAGTTACAGAACTCAACTAATAACTATCTCTAGAAGATTCAAGAAGTAGTTATCAAGAAGACAGTTGGAGACTTAAGCTATAAATATTAGTTCTAGTCGAAAACTACAGACAGATAGAACATCTTGAACATTTTTTATATTAGCAAAAATTATGTATTCAAAATGCAAAAGAAGTGTGCGAATACATTTGTAACGTGAAAGCTCAAAAATACTTTTCTTAGAAAGAGAAAGGAAGGCTAGAGCCTGGAGAGACTAATATAACTGATAAAGAATACTTTGTGAGAGAGACCTAAAGAGGCTCTACGTGTTGAAAGAATATTTGTAAAGTTACAGAGTGTAGTGAAATCTCAGAAAAACTCTAGAGACTAGACGTAGTCCAAGGTTTGGGGTGAATTAGTATAAAATCGTAGCATCTATTCTCTAACCCTTATCTTTTAATTTTCTTGTATTAGACGAGTAGATAATATTACTTGCGATTACATTGCTTATCAACTTTAGTAAAGTGTTTTACTAATCATTTGAATTTTGTAAAGAAATTCAAAAAATCTCAAAAGATTAATATTTTCGAAAAGATTACACAATTCAACCATCCCTTCTTGTGCAATTTACATATTATATCGAATTTCTATATTAATAAATGATTTACTTCAGTTGATATCAGAGCGAGGTTTGTAAGAAATACTGTCGTAAAGTGAAGATAAAGATCCATGGCTGAATCACATGTTTTTATAGATGAAGGTACCTCAGTCACAAAACCTCCTGCATTCAATGGTGAGGATTATCATTATTGAAAGGATAGGATGCGGCTCTTCATAGAATCCACACATATTAATCTTTGAGATATCATCGAGAATGGTCCATATACACCAATAGATGATAAAGGCAATATCATTTCTCGTGACAGATGGTCAATTGATCAGAAAGCCCGATTTCAGTTGAACTCAAAGGCCAAGTTCTTTTTAAATTGTACCCTAAATAGAAGTGAATATGATAAGGTTCATGGATGCATATCTGCAAAGGAGACATGGGACACATTAGACATCGCACACGAAGGCACTAATCAAATGAAGAGTCCATGATCAGTATTCTTGTTCATCAGTATGAGTTGTTCAAAATGAAAGATGAAAAATCTATTGATCAGATGTTTGGACAATTTCAAACAATCGTTAACAGACTTAAAGCTCTTGGGAGAATCTACGATAATCAAGATCATGTCAAGAAGATTCTCAGAAGCCTACCTAAAAGATGGAGACCCAAGGTTACAATAATACAAGAAGACAAGGACTTAAACAAGCTGAAACTAGATGAATTGTTTGGTTCACTGAAGATACATGAAGTAACGCTTGATGCAAAAGATAAACCTAGAAGAGATAAGTCTATCACATCAAAGGTTGGTCAGAAGAATCAAAAGAACTAGAAAAATAGAAGCACATCTTCAAAAGCATTAAAGATTGAAGAAATCAAGGATAATGATACCAATGAGTCTGATCAAGATTCAATTGAAGATGATGATGAATTATCCTTCATTTCAAAAAAGATTAGAAGGATGTGGAAAAAGAAAACGAAAGGAAATAAAGATTTTTCTTTTAAGAAGAATAGCAAATAAGAAGTTAAGAATGAGAAAACGTCTATCATCTGCTACGAGCGCAACAAATCAGGACATTACAAGTCTGAATGTCCATTGCTCAAAAGAAAACAAAAGAAAAGTAAAGAAAACAAAAAGAGCATGATGACAACGTGGGAAGACTTGCATTCATCCAAATCTGATTCCGATTCAGTAGCATCAAAACAAACAAATATATGCTTGGTAGCTAGAAAAGAATGCAACGATGAGGTAACTTCTAACTTTAATGATCTTCAAGAAGCATATTTAGAATTATTAGAAGATTCGCATGTTATACTAAATAAATATAAAATTTTGAAAAAGAAATTTGTTGAAAGCTTGAAGAACATGGAAGTTTTAGAGAAAGAAAACGTCTGTATTAAGAAACAAGTAGACGATATGAGAAAGAAAGTAACTGTAGATAGATCTGAAGAAATTAATCAATTGAAACAAATGATTAATAGTCTTTCAACATATTTATTAACATTTACTAATAATACTAAAAGGATAAATGATATGATTGGAAAATATAGACATCCAAAGGATAAGAGTGCTTTAGGATTTACTAATAGTAATGTTCATTATAGTAAGAATTGTGTTTTTAGCAGAAAGAATAAGAAACAATACTCTTATTATTCGAGGAATTATTGTAAGTCTAACCCCAAAGAACCTAAGAAAATATAGGTACCTAAGAAATACATAATATATACTACAGATCTCCCTTATTGGAAAAAGCAACCAGCACCAATGGTACTTGGATAGTGGATTCTTTCGACACATGACGAGAAGAAGGTCCATGTTCCTAGACCTCCAAGATAAGAAAGAAAGAGCAATAACTTTTGGAGATAACCAGCAAGGCAAAATAATTGAAATCGACAAAATTGGTAAAGATTCATTTGTGTCTATTGATAATGTTTTGCTAGTTGAAGGATTAAAGCATAATCTAATTAGTGTAAGTCAATTATGTGATTCTGGTTTTGAAGTATCCTTTAATCAAATTGCTTGTGTGGTCAAAAACAAGGATGATTATGTAATTTTTTCTGCCAAGAGACAAAACAATCTCTATAAGATTAATTTAAATGTTTTGAAAAGTCAAAATATTTCATGTTTTATATTAACAGCTGAAGAAAAACTGATTTGGCATTAAAAAACTAGGTAATGTTAGTTTTAAACATATTTCCAAGTTGGTTAGACATGATTTGGTAAGAGGATTATCAAAAATAAGTTTTAACATAGATTTCTTTTGTAAGAGTTGTCAAAAAGGAAAACAAAAACATATTTTTCTTCTAAAAACGTTGTAACCTCATCCAGACCTTTGGAGTTGTTGGGCCCCGAATTTTTTTTTTAATGATATGATTAATCATGAATTGTGATTTTTGCTTTGGTTTAAGTCAATTGGGAATATTATTGGGATGATTAAGGTT
>JANTNU010000234.1:36420628-36432375 GCA_024752395.1 Erythroxylum havanense
TTCTCTCTACTTACAAAGGATTTTTGTTAAAAATATTTTGACTAATAAATAATTCTTCAAAAATATGCATATAAAAAATAATATTTAGTTATTAATAACTCGATATCCTCTTTTTCTCGGATTATCGAGCTAGGATTTTCAATCTTATTATTCTAAGTATTAATGAACTGTTCAATAAAAATTAGACTGTTATTCATCGTCATATATATCAAAAGAGTAATAAATGTGTCAACTGATTTGTTAATTATACATGTCATTTTGATGTCGGAGTCATTTATTTTAATACAACACCTATCGAATATCACATGATTCTTTTAGAAGAATTATCGAGAACTTGTTTCTCTCAATTAATTGTATAATTTTTTGTTAAGTTTTCCTGTATAAAAAAAAATCCCCAAAAAGCAACAATGCAACTTTCCCCAGCTGGGGAAGGAATTGGATTTGGTCAGGGTGAGGTGGCCACTAAAAGTTCTTGAAAATAATTATGCGACTTTTGGTTATTAATGAATTGTTAATGCCATTGTGAGTGATGCCAGCAAGTATGGACAAGCCGATTTTGCTAATTTTTAAAAATAAATATATATAATATTTTTTTTAAAAAATTAAAGCATGACTCTTGTGAATAAAATGACGTTAAAGTTGAGTGTCAGATTGATTTAGCCCTCATTTGAAAACTCATTAAAAATATCTAAATTTAGCTTCATAAATAAGTAATTTGTCATCCCACCAACAAGAAGGCTTTAAGTTGAGATTTTTGACGAGTTCTCTTTCTTGTTATTTCTCTTTTTTAATACATGTGTTTGCGTTTTGCGGATTTGAGTCTTTTTTTATGCCTTTTTTTGTCTCCATATGCATAGATAATTGGATATAGCTAAATTCCCCCAATCTTGAAAGATACGGACCCCAACTCAGCAATATTATGAATACCGAATTAAATATAATACCGGATTGAGTTCTGATATCGATATAGGGTTTTGATATAGTATTATATCGGTACCGTTCAGTACCAGATATCATTTCTGGCAATTTTTTAAATTTATAAAATAATCCTTAAAATTTTTAAACTTTGCAAAATAGTCAATTGATATATTGTACAGTTGTATTGTATACTTTTCTAGTTTATTTTTTACATCAATCCTGTTTTCAAAACTCATAATAATAAATAATAATAATAATTAATATGAAATAACAATAATTTTTAAATATTTCACATATAAATAAGAACCACAATTAATATAACAACAAACAATCATCATCATACAAATATAAAATTAAAAATTCAACAAAGTATTTAAAATATTACAAGAATACAATTTCATCATTTTAATATATAATATTACATCAAAAAATTCAAGATATTCAATAAAAAAACAATAAATATCCTTAAATAATTTACAAAAAAAGTTGACGACGAATAAACAATCAAGTAAAAGTTAAACCTGAAACAAAAAACATTATAGTTGCATTATATATATAGAGCTTAACATAAACATCAAATACAAGTAAAATTAAAAGAAAAGGAAAAACAAAAACCTAGAACGAAATTCAATCGTCAACGGGAAGATACCCGCCAGAACTGCACTAACTCCAGTGATCATTCGGTACAAAATTCTCATTATTGAGTGGAACTTCATCGTTATTATCATTCAAATTTAATGCACCAAATGATATGCCAATGCTTTCTAATGCAAGATTATCTTCCAAATCTAAATCATTTACATCAACCAAATTCGATTCTTTAGACGCCCAATTCACCAAAAAATTAATATTATCAATAAAAATTAGATCAGGTAAACTACTTGTGCTATTAAGACTTCTAGTAAATAATTAAATTTATTAATTAGAAAATTATAAAAAAATTATATCGAAATTAATTATGAAAATAATGAAAGTAACATACATTTCCTGAAGCTTTAAATTGTAACGAACAAAAATCGAGTCATTTAACCTCTTATGTTCCAATCTATTCCTTTTCTTTGAGTGAATGAATTCAAATGTACTCCGATTTCATTCACAGTCTATTGCACTCACACATTGACTTAAAATCTAAATCACAAGCTTTTTCAATTGTAGAACACCATTTTCAAATTGATCCCAACAAAAAACTGTAAGCTATAAGATAACAAAAGTAATATTATAAACAAAATAAAGTGATAATTAATTTTCAACAAATAAGAAAAAGGAAATTACTAATATATGGAGAAAGTTTTCCTCTTTGTCGAATAGCAATTAGCATTCCAGAATCTTCATAAGACAACTTGTAAAGCTCCATTTGTGAGCTTAAAAGATCTTGCATCACGTCAATACAAACAATTGTTGTAATTGTTAAAAGCTAATTTCAAGTTGCTTTGTAATATCCAGTCTAAAATACACTCTAGGATTTAAAACTGTCCCAGCTGCAAGCAATGGAGAAGAAAGTTGTCTTTTCATTCTCTCATTAATGATCGAAAGACATGGTGTGTATAAAGAAAATCTATTTTTTAGATTGACCTTGATTGCTTCCATCGCTCTCTCTATGGCATCAAAAATATAACCTATTGTTGGTTTTCTTTACTATCAGTCAAACGAAGCACCCTCACCAAAGGCTCACAAACTCGGATAACAAATTGACATTGAGACTAAAATTCTCTATCTTTCAGTATACTATTACAAAACTCCACTCCAGCATTAGACCTAGCTTGCTGAGATGCAATCCACTTATCACTTGTAAACATTTGTCTTAACTCCTTATTCATCCAAACAAAAGACTGAAGTGATGAGAAATTTGTGACAAATCTTGTCACAACAGGACGACACAAATTTCTATCATTGGTAAATTCATTTCTCATCAAATTCAAAACTCATGCACAATTATAAATGAACTTTGTCACCTTTTTAGCTTTTGGCATAGTCTCATCAATAACAGGAAAATACCTAGGATCCCCTATATTTTTCAGCATTAGGTTAATGCAATGTACATCATAAGGAGTCCAAAAAATAAATTATACATATTCTGCAACCTTTTTCCTGCTGTTTTATAAGTGGAATTATTGTTAGTAATAAACTGAGCAATATTTTTCGAGCTTACTTCATTCACAACTTCATCAAATATCCCAAACAAAGTCTCAGTATTTCTTATAAGGCTAGATGCATCAATAGATTTCAAAAACATAGAGCCATTTGAAGAATAAACTAAAAAATTTATAATATGCTATTGTCTCCTATTTGTCCAATCATCACCCATAATTGAACATCTATAAGTACCCCAATTCACTCTTCTTTTAGCCAAATAATTTTTAATTTTAGAAACAACACAACTCAAAAGTTTACCTCTTAAGTCATCAATCGCAGGATTTTTGTATATTGGATCATAAAAGGCTATTGCATCCATTATAGGTTGATAATAACAAGATTGAAAAGCATTGAATGACGAACCTGAATCATACCACCATCTAGCTACTGTCATATTGACATTGTGAGTCTCATCTCTTGATTGCATTGGATTACGAATTGAAGGTTGGGCTCCAGAAGTTGTTCGTAGTGCAAAGAAATTAGTCACCTGCCTTCTTCTCTTCCTCACATCAGATTCTTCATGAGCTTGAGATAGACCACTACCATTACTACTACCACTTCCACCATTAACATTTCCAAAATCACCATAGAAACTAGAAAACGAACTTTTACTACCAATTTTAAAATTCAATCTTTCCCTTCTATCTCTCTCAAACTGATGTTCATCAAGCAATGTTTTCATCTGTCACTTTACATTATCACTTATTTTTACAAGTTTCCACATCTCCTTTAACATCAACTAAATGATTTTTTAATTGGGTGATTCCTCCACCTTTCAAATGCTTGTTATAAAATAAGCAAATGTTATAATTCTTCATGTCGGGAACCAATGCAGCATGAGCCTAAGTTGGATTATTGTATCTTCCTAAAGTGGGTTGATCAGGAGTACTTGAACTTTCTTTCATTTTTTTGTACACATAAAAATAAATAACACATAATTTCAGTACATAATATGTATATCCATCTTATATAATATAACTCATTTCTAATTCCATCAATTTCCAATTCCAACAATCACAAAACATTCATAATTCTATTTCTATTTCCAACAATTATCCAATTTCAACAATATCAAAACATGCATAATTTCATCTCCATTTCTAACAATTCGAACAATCACAAAACAATCATAATTTAATTTCCATTTCCTTCCATTTACAACAATTTTCAATTCCAACAATCATAAAATAATCATAATTTTATTTTCATTTACAACAATTTCAAATTCTAACAATCACAAAACAATCATAATTTTATTTCCATTTCCTTCCATTTACAACAATTTCTAATTTTAACAATAAAAAAACAATCTCTAAATTTTTATGTTTTGGAATAAAGTTTTATTATTTTTAGGAGATAATGTTTTAACCGTATTATATACTTATACTCTAAATTTATGAAAATTTTATTCGATTAATTGCCACATTTAATATAATAATTATGTGTTAAAATCATTTGATGTTGTACATTTAATGCTCGTTGCTATCATTGGGCCTGACTTGATTGAGGCCTGAAAAAAATGTCGCCGTTTGTTTCTCTCGGTCAGGTTATGAGTCCATAGCTTGGTCAATTGGGCTCACGCTATGGACTGACAATGGGCTAGGAAAATGTCAAGCTCAGGCTAGGACAACCAGTGCATAGCCTGACTTGATTGAGGCCTGAAAAAACGTCGTCGATTTATTTCTCTTCGAGTCCATACGTGCTCAACCCATTGTCAATCCATAATTGTTAAGATTTTTGACACATTAGTCAAAAACAATGACGTTTATGACACATCGTCGTTTTGTTTCTATTGATCGGGCCACGAGTCCATGCTTGCCTGGCCCATTTTCAATCCATAGTTGCTAACATTTTGGACATATTAGTCAAAAACGATAATGTCTAGGGCACACCGGTCATATAATCCGACGGTCATAAGGAAGTAATCTAAATATCTTAGAAGTAGTCCCATCCATGTCCTATGACTATGACCCCAACCCCTCTATCTATGTGCCTGCTAAAGTAAGCAGGTAAAAACCCAACAAATCCTGGTTTGCCTACTGCACTACTGCTGCCTTTCTCTTTTAAGTCTGTCTCTTGTTCACCTTTAGGCCATAAACATGTTTCGACGAGAACGTGAGAAGGAGCGAGACAGGGACAGAGACAGGGACAGAGAAAGGGACAGGGACAGGGACCGAGAAAGAGATAGGGAGCGAGACCGAGAGCGAGACCGTCGCGATTCTGATCTCAAGCGACGCCGGTCCGGCTTCGACAGGGAATCCAGGTACGTTGAATTGGGATTTTGGTGGGTTTTGATTTCTTTCTCTATTTCTGGGTTCTTGAACTTGTTTAGACTAGATACTTCGGAAATGCGTTTCTTTTTTGTATATGAGGAATAGCCATGAGCCATCTGTTTGTTTAAGTGTTGAATTAGATTACGAATTAGACTAGTGTGACTGCTGCTTTTCGTCGATTTTCAGCTCTTATCTTACGGAGCTGTGTTGATGCAACCTAGAGAATAGGGTATGTGTAATTGCTGTTAGAGTAGATAGCTTTATAATTTCTTTCTGGGCTGGGCTGGACTGAATTGTTCTTGGTGGGTCGAGCTAGTTGTTGTGTTCTGTCGTGGGCGTGCTGTTAGGCATATGTGTTTAGCTTATGTTCTAGTACATTTGATAAATGGTAAGTGCAATTGCATGAAGACGATGTCTGAGGTAGTGCTCCTTGATCCACGAAGGTCCAGGTGTTATGGTGCTGGAATATTGAGTAACTGTTGGATGCTATCATATTTATATTTACGTTTGCTTTTTCCAGGTTACTAATTAGTCATGGTTTTAATTAGTTTTCAGTAGCTCACATTCAATCGTCATTAAAAGATTATTGATTGCTGCCAATTATTACATGGATTATATTCTTCTTTGTGAGATTAGTCCAAAGAGGCCTTGGAGGGATGGAAAACCAGAGAAAGAAAGAGTAAGCAAAAGTAATCTGGAAAATGGAGCTAATACTGATCGTGATCAAAGGAACCCGCGCCGGCTTCAAGATGCATTACCTCTTGAGGCTCCATTAGAGCCTGAATTTAAGGTTGATTCAGATCCTGTGACCAAAGAATCTGATAAGACAATAAATGGACAAGTTGAAGGGAGAAAAAAAATTTCTGATCCTGAAGTGCATCGGTCAAGATCTTATTTTCAGGTCCTCGTCTTTGATTTATTAGAACTTGTTTCTTTATGTTATTCTTATTTACGTTTATCACTAGCGTAGCTTTTTCGATGAGGGGCAGATTCTGTTAGAACCCTTCAAATATTTTAGTAATCTGGTCCAGTTCTTGATATAAATGTAATTCTCAAAATCATGCTCATTTCCTGCAAATGCAGTAACTCCTTGTTTTCTTCTACAGTCAAGCATATCAAATACATTTGAAATGTGCAGCTCTTGTCATCAAGGCTTGGGAATAAAGGATGTCTGATTTGCTGATTTGAATGAAATCCCTAGTTGTTTATGGTTTTGGAGACACGGGTTTTTCCATTCTAAATTTTCATGGGATTATTGCATGGAATATGCACCAGTTTATTATTTTGAGAGTAGATGCACAATAACATCATAGAAGAACAAATTCTGTGGGCTTATGTCATTTAGTAAGAGAGATAGGGAGAGGGAATTTCATCTAACCTTGGCAGGCTTCCTTGCTCAGTATTTAGCTACAAGTTGTTTTTCAAAGTCTCCTAAATGAGTTCTCAAGAGAGATCCCTATACACTTCACATGAGCAAGCTAGACCACGATGATGGAAAGATATCTAGGCAAAGTAAATTTGATGCACATTCCAAGATGTTCATTTGTGCTATTAAATGGCAATTTCTTTGTTGATTTTAATTAAATGGTTTTCGTTCAGTGTGTGGGAACTTTTTTACTGGGCTGATGTAGCGGGGATTGTTATCTGATCCATGAGTTCAAAGACTCCTTGTATATAACAGTCTTGGGCTTGCCTGTGCATGTCTTTTTAACAGCACAATGAGCGTGGTACGGCCGGGCAAGTTGGTCGAAGCTTTAGCCAGAAAATTAATGGTGAGTTTCTGATTCACTGCAGGATTTTGTGAGTTCTGAATGATTATCTCTACCTTCATCTTATCTGTCAGTGATCAATTTTCTGTTTTTTTATCTTTTGTGCATCTGAATCTGCTTGTTGTTGGATTAGCTTAGAGATGTAGTTGTTTTAGGATATCAGTTTATTGTGTTCGTCCCTATATTCTCTGATAGATTTTATATATAATTAGACCATATTCCTTTTTTATTTTGAAAATGAATTCCTTGGAAATCAGTTTGACCTTTATCCATGCAAAGCTGTTGTGGTTTCTGCCCAGGTGTACTTATTCTGGCAGCCATGATTTTGAATGATGAAACACTTGAATGGTGTTGAGTGAATATTAAATCAAATCATAGGTTGAATTTTATCTACAATCCAAGTAACATTTACTTACAGGACTATTGGCTATTGGTGCCTATTTCCACACGAGTGATTTGAATGTAAACTTTGCTATTTTATTTCTCGTCATGTTCGTTTGTAAAATATTGATATTTGTTGTCATGAATGTGCATCTTGCTATTCTTGTGTTGAATTTGGATGGAAGTTTTTTATATATTCCTTGTGAAGCAACCATCATTTAATCCCTTCATTTTCCAATTGCAGAAGCTAGATCCAGGGATTCAAAGGATGAGCAAGACAGGAGGATCCCAAACAAATCAGTGACTCTTGGTTCAGAGGGAAGAGAGGAGAAATCAGAACCTAAAGGGAATCACAACAGCATCTGGAGCCGTGATGGTTTCCTCAAATTGGAGGCTGAACCTCCTTCACCTGTGAGAAAAAGGCCTCCTTTTAGGGAGAAAAAGATCCCAGTAGATAATACCACCGACTGTGACAAAGCCACTGCTACTGCAAGGGTAGTCCATGCGGAACGCTCTGTGTCTGCCAGCGGAAAGAGGGATCAAAGAGACTATAACCCTCGTCTTTCAGACAGATCTGAAAGGCCAGCTTCTGGAAGTCGAGGTGAAGCGCAAAAGCATAGCCTTCAGCCTAGAGAAAGGCTTAGAGGTGCTGGTGGTGGTGGCAATTACAGGGGAAGAGACAAATTCAATGGAAGGCAAGGTTATGGCCCTGGTAGAGCGGAGAAATGGAAACATGATTTGTTTGATGAGGCTAATAAGAGTCCAACCATAAAAAATGAAGATGATCAGATTGCAAAGGTTGAAGCTCTCTTGGCTTCTTAGGAACAGTGTATGTACGGTTTTGAGTTTTCATCAATGCCATGAGCTTTTGCTAGGAACCTGGTAAAAAACAATCAGTTTCTTTTCCGTATGTTTCCGTTATCTCAAGACATTTTGTCCTCATCATTGTTGAAATTGGGATTTCTTGCTTATGAATTCTCTCTTTTGTAATGCAACTTGATGGATTTGTTTCACTTATCTGACATCATGAAAGTTTTCATTTGCTTCAATGCATATGTGTTATCGTTTGACTATACAAATTGATTAGTATATTTGCTCTGATGGGTTAAGGAGCTTGATTTTTCTGGATTGAGTTTTAAGTTGTAAAAAAAAAGGATAATTAATTTGAATTTATATTCATAAATATTCAAACTTTTGGTTAATTTATAATTGTAATATAATAATTTTTTATTCATATATATAACTATTGCGAGAGAGAATAGAAAAGCATTTTTTTAATACAAATATAATTTGCTAATACTCCAAAGAATTATTTTAATTGACAACCATACCATGTAAATGTCATTGTTTATCTCCGAATATAAAAAAAATAATATGATAACAAATTAGATAGTGTCAAAACTTTTGGAATTTTTAAAGTAATTTTTAATGTAACATCTGGATATCCATATGGCAACATGTTAAATTAAGTGGACATTGTATGGATTGACCTATAATCCAATTTAACTCACGACTCATAGCCCATTACCCATTTTCCTAAAATCTAAACCCTAAATTGGCTTTGTGAAATAATTTTTGTTTTCTAAAACTTCCATTTCTTGTGTTTCCCATGAATTTCATTGGTGGTCGAGTTGGTGGAGTGAAGGGGCATAAGGTCAACAGGTGCTGCGTTCGATTTCCTTTATTTACGCTCTTTTGATTAATCTTATTGTATAGGGCTTGTCTAGTGTGGAGTATTCGGTTGGCGAGATTTGCAGGCTATTGCGTCAATCTAGAGGTTTAACCAGTGCGCATCTAAAGAGTAGTGATTACAGGTTTCTTCGTTTAAAAAAAAAAAAGAATTTCATTTCTTAGTCATTTTGTTTCTGTGATCCCTCACTATGTTTCTTTAGTCCCACACTGCGTTTTCGTGTCCTTTACGATAACACTTGCATACATCTTTCCCTTGCTAGGTATATTTGTCCCTTAAATAAATTTGTGCTCTCAATTTTGTTTTTGCATGTGATTTTGTCAATTGGGGATGACATTAACTAGTTGTTTGTTGTTTTCTCCGCTCTTATTCTTATTGGTTTCTCATCATTTAAACTTAACAATATTCTAATTTTTTACATAAACCTTTCTGCTAGGTATGTTGAACTATAATGGGTGATTATTTGAATGCATTGTTGAAGCCTTAAAAATTAATCTCTGATTCAGTAAACTTTTGTTGTAGTTGTGGAGCTGGATCGAATTCCATTAAAACTAAAAACTGTTTTCTTAATTGACAAAATAGAATCGGGTTTATGATTAATTAACTACACAATTAAAATTAACAAGGAATTAAAATAAATCAACTCTCTATAAAAATGAGATATTTAAATTTACTTAACTCCAATTTAAGGGAAGGATCTCATCCAAGTTTTACTTTGGTCTAAAATGAAAAAAATTTCATAACTCAAGCAGTTAGTCTAAAAATTATCAGGGTAGCCGTAATAAGTTTCATTTTTCTTAAATTAATTGATTCAAACACAACATTCAAACAAAAATATACCACTAATTGAGCATTCTATGTCAATTAAATAGTAACAATAAGTTTAATGAGAAAACCTAAACCCTAAATTAAATAATTGAGACAAATATAACTATTCAATTTAGTTTTTTTGTTTCTTATAAGTTAAATATGCAAGTACATAAATAACCTACTTGCTACTTGTACCAATTATTCATGACAACTACAGATCATTGAACTTGTGGATAGCCATAGAATAATCAATATTGAATTAATTTGTCAGATCAATCAATATTAATTACTCATGAAATAAAAGAACATAAAATAATAAAATTTTGAATTGAAATAAATATCTAGGTTTAGAATAAAACCTTTTAACGTTACAACTAGAGTTTGGATTCTCCTTGAATCAAAAAATTTAGAATTAGCTACATATGGCTATAGTCCCACACAAAGATAGATGAAAGAAGAAAAGAAAACAAAAGAAAGACAGATGGGAATAATGAGAAAGTTTGTAACATTTTTTTCCTCCCTCTCCTACCCAGTAACTAACATCTTTCAATACTCCAAAGATAATATTTCAAACAAGTCAAAATTTGTATATAAGGCCAAGAGTAAGTCCCTTAATCGAACATAACTCTTTAGAGTGAATCTAACTTTAGGCGTGATCTTCCCACATCTAATTTAGCACTATGTCATATTTGAATTTATCCTTCCAAATTTCGTGACTTTGATAAATGATGCTCCAGTACGATGTTTGAAGCCAAATTTGGTCTGATATCGACCTCTAACCTCCTAAAGCAAAATAAATATTAATTTTACTAATTACGCAATAAAATCATCTACAACTAAAGAGATTAGTCCAATTAATGTAACAAAATCACATCATTATTCAGCTAATATTTATGAATATTATGATAAAAAATTATGCATGTTCATATAAATCTTTTGCAGACATTTTTTGTGTTTTGTCTTTGAGCTATAGTTAATGCTTTGTAGAATAAAGATAAAAAATTTTAACAAATTTTTAATGATAGTTAGGCTCATGGACATTATGTGTTAGCATCAAGGATAATAATAGTGTAATCTTCTGGGGAAGACATTGAAATTCTATTGTTATTGCTATTGTTGAGAAGGAGAAGGTAATAACGTGCATTGACCAACACCGTATCTTAGTCTATCAGGGTTGACAAACTCAAAGTTGTTGCTTTATGGGGTGTGTGTGTGTGTGTGTGTGTGTGTATGTGAGTATTGGAATTCATTAAGTTGATGGTCATAGTTTTCCAGTCCTCATGCAAATATTAGTAGCTATTTGAAATGATTGTTGTTACTTCAGATGAAGCTCAATACATATTAATGCGGTTATTGTGTAGTATGTAACTGAATAACATTCTTCATATGTACATTGAGGATGTTATGTTCAGGAGATGCTTTAGTTTAATGAGGTTTGTGTTACTTTCATGATTTTTTACATTATGATCTTACTCTCGCAAAATTAGGAGGGCGTTGTCAAAAAGAACAGTATTGTTTACTTTGGTTGATTGTTTCATGCTATAACATGTTCCTTATGGTTTATTAGGTCATACTTGTAGTTACAACTGATCACTATTATGGAGACATTTTAGTTGGAGGTTTATTTTTAGCTTCTATATTCCTATAAGTATGGTAAATGAACAAAACTTAAGGAACCAATGTAACATCCCGTTACCGGAGTGACGGGTATATTGGAAATTCGGATCGGGTTAGGATTTGGTACAGGCAAAGTGTTACATTATTCATGCATTA